>JAZDUH010000136.1:4427500-4527500 GCA_036419115.1 Scarus forsteni
ATGGTCACCTTAGCTGCTCACATTGATAATTTAATAGAGAGAAATATGGTGAGGAAAAAGTCAAGGCAGCCTTAAAGATCATTTAGGTTTGTGGCCTTGTCCTTGTTTCCTGCACCAATATGAAAAATCTGTGAGCAACCAGGCATGTGAATAAAATTCTAAATTTGACCGTTCAGCCCTGGTATTACTAGTTGGCCTAATCAGTAATGATTAGAACTCTCAATAACAATCTAAAAGCAGTCTCTGATTTCTAGTTTGGTACATTTTTGTTGAGAAAACCTTTGATAAACACTCTGTTTGCTTTGACATTTGAGAACTATCTTAGTGTGATCACAGTGTGTGTGATAATCTAATCCTGTGTGAAAAGATCATCATCAAATCTCCTAAAAATAAACAACAGACAACGCTCAGGAATTATGAGTGAGCCGCTGCAGGAGGAGATTGGCAAAAGTCAAAATGGAGCAGAGCTGACATGTATTTATAGACACTATTGTCTATTAAAATCTTTTTTTAGAGCAGAGCTGGGAGGAGTGTACGGCCTCATTCACAAACTTTAAACTGACTCTGACACACAGACAGAGACCACATGTCACACTTAACAGGACAAGTGTTACTTCTCTAATGAGGCAACTTATTCCTGAACCTTGTCACCTTGTTAGATTCTGCTGGTTTGCATTAAAACAACTTTAATGACAGAACCAACTGCATAAAGTTTGATTCTTCTGAATGAACCAGAGTGATGCAAAGTGTCTAAAATGCAGCAATAGAAACATCTTTAGGTCAGATGTGCACAAATGAATGCCAGTCTTTCCTAAAATAAATATTCTGTAGCACACATCTGGTTACCATTGAATCAAACACTGGCTTTCATACAGCCCAACACTCCAGTAACACGCACAAAATGACACAATGTCCTTTGTATTGAAGGCATCTTTAAGAAAAAAAATACAGAATAATCATGACATTATGCAATTAATTGAGTTCGGTATGTGTGTAATCATTCAGCTATTTAGCTTCTTTGAGGTGTAGAGGCAAAAAGCTGCAGTAAGTTAAAAATGCATAACACAGTGAGAAGTTAATTACATAACTCTGGTTGGACACGACAGAATCCAGTCTCCAGTTTCAAGTTTTGGAGCACTTTCAAACAATGTGTTGATCCACTGAAAGGTGTAGTAAAATGTATTCACATAGGAGAAGAGAAAGCAAGGAGAGAGGATGAGAAGTTTAATGATGCCAAAACAAAGAAATGCTGCACAGTGGTTTGGGGCATGTCCATTTTCTGTATGTGTTGCTATCTAGAAATTGCATGACCCTGGTGCAAAGCAAGGTGCTGAGCAAAAAAGCATGTGTTCTGTGCTTTGGGAGTAAGATGAATCACACCAATCAGTGTCAGCTCTCAATTCCTTAAGAATTGATTTTTTTATTGAAAGGGGTCTTTCTTATGGTGGACAATGAAGGCAAATTGCCTACAACAGCTCGATGTAGTTCAGTAAGAGGAAAACAGCTACAAGAGCAGAAACGAGCAAGGGGGTTGCACAACTTTATCAGGGTCCTTTTTCCTTTTACCATTAAAAGTGTGAAATATACAGTAGGAGTCTTTCCTTAACATTGGCTTTAGATGTCTCTTTAACCAACATGAATGGACATATTTAAAGAACATGTTCTTATACTTAAGGCCAATTAATCTTACAGGCATGTTAATGGGTTTGTAAGAGGAAAATAGAGTGCCTGGAGAGATCCCAGGTTTGCACAGGTCTCCACACTTAAAAGCCCTGACTGACAAGGAGCGAACAAGCAACTTTCTTGCACTGAGGCATGCACAGTACCTGCTGCGCTCTCATGCTGCTCATTACGATTTGTACTGAGTTTTAATATATGTTGACATAAAAACTTCTGAGCTGTTTATTTGTTACTTTAGTTGTATCATGATCAGTAATCTTGAAGCTGAAAGTATCTTGCATTGCACAAAATTGGCCTCCTGGCACTGGTATGCAAAGTTTTCCATCCCTCATCTTAATATTTAGGACAGGGGGGCTGTATGAGATGTGTTCAGGCTCAGATTAAAGTTATATTTCATTACAGAATTCACACAAAATCTAAAATGATCTAAAAGAATACACTGGACACATTATGCACAGGGTTGGTCAGTTTGTACTCATTATAACCCATTTACTGATATCAAAGAATGATAGGTTGTTTAAATAACAATTAACTTACTTTCTTTGCTGAATTATTTAACTGTATTCCCTAATCTGTGAAGAGGGTGCACTGTGTTGGATCCTGTACACGTAACAAGCCCAGTGGAGCAGCAGAGACACGCTGCACAACAGACCTTAAACCAGCTTCAGATGTTTAGAGGCACAGTCATTTTCTGACAGGGACTCACCAGCTACGCACCTGACCATTCTGATTTTGCAGACACACTCCATTTCAGCCAGACAACTCATTTACTTTTAGGCATCATGATTACTTAGCAGAATAATAACAACTATGTCACAAGGAGAATAGGAAAGGCACCTGCGCTGCCTGCCGAAGTGTTAAAGCCGGGTGGACAATGGTACTCTCAACCCTTAGATTTTTAGACTTTAATGAACTCACTCTGAAACTCACAGATTTTTGTTATCTCAGATGTTTGTTTTGATTGTTGTTTACTACAATGGATGGATCATAAGGTGAACATTTAACCAAACAGATTGGATACATCAGTGTTTCAAGTTTGGAAAGTAGATTATCAAAAACTTTAACCGTGAAGAGGCTGAAAACAGGTTATACTCATCTAACCACAAGATCAAATTTTACAAGTGAGCATGTAAGAAATCTAACCTGACTCACTCTTTTTTTAAGTGGCCTTGATATGCTTTTAGTTTTTAACTAGGTTTATAAATCTCAAACCTTTTTTAAGCTTATCCATGTGTTTTGTTACATAACAAAACCACACTGTAGCTGTTGTTTAAAAGAAAAAGGCACCAAAAACCACTCTGCTAGGTCAGAGAAAATGTGGTCAGGCTCAGAAAAAATGGGCCAAAGTTTAGTTCTAATTTCATTCAGCATGAATTAGTACCTCCACTCTGAATTACAGACTTGATGAGAGACAAATAGACTGTCATGTTGCAGAAGTATCGAAAAATATATTTAGTGAGATGCTTTAAGGTCATGATGACAGAACCAAAAAGAGGAATTCACTTGAACTCATTTTCGTATATTTTTGAGACTGTTTGAAAAACCACTTTGTGACTTAGGTTTTGTCCAGACACTGGATGAATTTTTTCAAGACAAAAATCTTGGTCCATGTGACAATGCATTAAAACAAAAACACACAGTCAGGAGCAAAACAATGATATAATTTCTCTGCAAAGATTATTCATTTACTCATTTTTTCAACCAACTCAAAGTCTGATCAGTGTTTAGGCTCAACTAAATTTGGAAAAAAAAACTTTCATGCTTTTGTGGATTCCAAATGTCTTTAGTACATATCTTCTCTGCGTTTTGGATTACTTCAGTGAACTGGACCAAAAAGACTGCAGTATGAGGACTTCTTTCTCCAACCTATTTGCAGTGCCAGTAGCTGCCTAAAATGGCTTGTTCCCCAAGCCCCCTTGGACAGATGACCTCTGTGACTACCAACCAATGTTTTTTCAGCAGTTTAAGTCTGTTGGCTCACAAGCCCAGAGCTAAACAGAGACAGTAGAGTTAATGCAAGTGTGATGACCCCTCCAGAACACTTGGTGTTCCTGTTTGGTCGTTTGGTCTTGTTTTCTTATTTCAGGTGCAGGTGAAAACTGGGTCATAATCAGGAGAATGAGCTGCACCTGGGCCCGGTGCAGCTTCCCCTTTAAGAGCCGCCTCTTGGATCAGTTGCTCGCTCTCGCACTCTGGGACCAGGCCATGCTGTGCATTGCGGAGCCGAAATTGTTTATTGTTGTATTGGTTGTTTGAACTTTTCAGTTTCCTATTAAATTGTTGTCTAAACAGCATATACCTCGTCTCGCCTCCCATTTTTGTTGCAGCCTTAGAGCCGGGTTGTAACACAAGTTTTACACAATATGGCGCAGAGCATCACTGAGCTGACAGGTTACCGCAGAGTTGATTCAACAGCTAATCAGAGTGGACTGGGCCGATGTGGGTCAGGAGCCTTACAGAAGCAGGAGCTCTGACAAAGACTGAGAATACAGCTGGATCAGGGTATTCAGTAAATGAAAACTGAAAGGATTTTTAAGCAAAGTGATTGTAAACCTACCCTAGATAAACACGCATGAACCAGAGTTAAAGGGTTAGCCTAGGTTTTTTGAAGTGGTGTTGTTAGAGGCCTATAGCATAAATAACTAGAAAGCACTCGGAGAGCGCAGACCTCCGCTAGTCCTTCTCAGTCCTCAGCCATATTGTCATTTTGACCATAAATATTACTCCTACCTCTTTTTCATCTAAATATTTAGATTCCTTGACCATGAAAACATACCATTAGCAATTGGATTCGTAGTGATATCTATTTTAGTTCAGTAGTTATTCACAGAAATCACATTTTTCGCCATGGCGGCCAGACGCTGATCCAGATTAACACCAAAATCGAATCAGTTCTTCCTTTTCCCATGCTTAACAATTCCTGAAAATTTCATCCAAATCCGTCCATGACGTTTTGAGTTATTTTGTTTACAGACGGATGGACAGACGGACGGACGGACGGACGGACGGACAAATTCTCCCAAAAACATAACCTCCTTGGCAGAGGTAAATATGAGTGTCAGTAAAGGAACTTGTGAACTTTGTCCCCGGAGGAGATTTCCAGGGTTGTACATAGTAGTACATAGCACCACCAAAGTCTTGCAAAAACTGACATATAGGATTTAACTACTTTGAAAAAACTACATTGGCTCAAAAAAATTCTAGAAAAAAGATTCTGTACAGTGTCTAACTGTCTAACATTTCCTCGACAAAAGCCTGGGTGTTTAGAACTTCCACCAGCCCCACCCCCATCAGGTCAGAGTGCTGCAGCAGGGTCAGGTAGCGGTCACTGGAGCACAAATTGCTAAATTTGGCTTGTTGGCCATGTTTTAAACATGGGCATCAGGACTCACCCCTCTGCTGTGACAAAGAGTTGTGTTTGCAGTGCCCACTTCACACATCAAAGCTATGACACATGACAGCTGACTGAAGGCTTACTAAAATGACAGAGCTCTGATGAAGGTCCAGAAGAATTCGTGTTACTAAGTCCCAGTCATGACAGCAATGGGCCTCTGAGTTTGCAGACATGGGCTCACGGTTCATGCATCTGCAACATCAGGTAACTTATGGTCTGTCCTACTCCTCCTTTCTCCATTCCTCTTTCTACAAAACCCAAAGCCAGTGAAGTTGGCATGTTCTGTAAATCGTAAATAAAAACAGAATACAATGATTTGCAAATCCCTTTCAACTTATATTCAATTGAATACACTGCAAAGACAAGATATTTAACGTTCGAACTGAGAAACTTTATTTTCTTTTGCAAATAATCATCAACTTAGAATTTAATGCAGCAACACATTGCAAAAAAGTTGGCACAGGGGCATTTTTACCACTGTGTTACATCAACTTTCTTTTTAACAACACTCAGTAAATGTTTGGGAACTGAGGAGACCAATTTTTGAAGCTTTTCAGGTGGAATTCTTTCCCATTCCTGCTTGATGTACAGCTTAAGTTGTTCAACAGTCCGGGGTCTCTGTTGTTGTATTTTACGCTTCATAATGCACCACACATTTTCAATGGGGGATAGGTCTGGACTACAGGCAGGCCAGTCTAGTACCCGCACTCTTTTACCACGATGTTGTAACACGTGCAGAATGTGGCTTGGCATTGTCTTGCTGAAATAAGCAGGGGCGTCCATGAAAAAGACGTTGCTTGGATGGCAACATATGTTGCTCCAAAACCTGTATGTACCTTTCAGCATTAATGGTGCCTTCACAGATGTGTAAGTCACCCATGCCTTGGGCACTAATACACCCCCATACCATCACAGATGCTGGCTTTTGAACTTTGCGCCTATAACAGTCCGGATGGTTCTTTTCCTCTTTGGTCCAGGGGACACGACGACCACAGTTTCCAAAAACAATTTGAAATGTGGACTCGTCAGACCACAGAACACTTTTCCACTTTGCATCAGTCCATCTTAGATGAGCTTGGGCCCAGCGAAGCCGGCGGCGTTTCTCGGTGTTGTTGATAAATGGCTTTGGCTTTGCATAGTAGAGTTTTAACTTGCACTTACAGATGTAGCGATGAACTGTAGTTACTGACAGTGGTTTTCTCAAGTGTTCCTGAGCCCATGTGGTGATATCCTTTACACAGTGATGCCGGTTTTTGATGCAGTACCGCCTGAGGGATCGAAGATCACGGGCATTCAATGTTGGTTTTGGGCCTTGTCGCTTACGTGCAGTAATTTCTCCAGATTCTCTGAACCTTTTGATGATATTACGGACCGTAGATGATGAAATCCCTAAATTCCTTGCAATAGCTGGTTGAGAAATGTTGTTCTTAAACTGTTGGACAACTTGCTCACGCATTTGTTCACAAAGTGGTGACCCTCGCCCCATCCTTGTTTGTGAATGACTGAGCATTTCAGGGAAGCTGCTTTTCTACCCAATCATCACACCCACCTGTTCCCAATTAGCCTGTTCACCTGTGGGATGTTCCAAATAAGTGTTTGATGAGCATTCCTCAACTTTCTGTCTTTTTTACCACTTGTGCCAGCTTTTTTGAAATATGTTGCAGGCATCAAATTCCAAATGAGCTAATATTTGCAAAAAATAACACAGTTTACCAGTTTGAACGTTAAGTATCTTGTATTTGCTGTGTATTCAATTGAATATAGGTTATAAAGGGATTTGTAAATCATTGTATTCTGTTTTTATTTGCGATTTAGACATGTGCCAACTTCACTGGTTTTGGGTTTTGCACCTGTAACTCCATCTGACAGTGTTCTTTCTCTGTGTACACTGGTTCATAAAGTATCATCTCATACCCACAACTAACATCACGACCCCATTACTAGAGTCAAAATCGCTCGTTATCAATTCAGTTTTAGTGAAGTTAGTGTTTGTTCTTACCTCTGATGTAGAATCCCTACGTCCCATCACACCAAAGTTCTAAACATATGGGCTTTGTCAAGGAAAACTTCAATTCTCCAAAGAATGTTACTGTTATGTAATATTGAGCTAACAAAGTTTTTTAAGTAGTTCAACCTAAAAGTGAGTTAATTCTGAGGCTTTTGGTGGCACCATATACTGCTATGTACTGTCTACCATCTGCCTCCAGATACTGTATCTCCCCCCAGGGACAAAGCTTGCTAGTTCCTTTATTGGCACTCATATTTATGTGTGCTATGGGTCTTGTGCAACCCCACTTTAAAAACCCTACCTAACCCTTCAAGACCAAATATTACCCCTTACAGCCAAATCACAGAAGAAGTATTAAAAACAAACTTACTTGTGTATGGACATGGGCTTGGTTGTTGAGAGGAGTAAATGGTAAATAGTAAATGGACTTGAGCTTATAAACCGCTTTCCTAGTTTTTGACTACTCAAAGCTGCTTTACACCGCAGGTCACACCTACCCATTCACACCTATTAACTCACTGATGGTTCTGAGTTCCAATGTTAGTTATCCAGCAGTATCTCTAACACATTCATGTACTTTCATGCCCATTTACACGCCACTGACGCAGCAGTGCAAGCAACTTGAGGTTAAGTGTCTTGCTCAAGGACACATCTCCATGTGCTGCCGAGAGCTGGGCTTGAACCCGCAACCCCCAATCACTGACCAAGCGCACTATCCAACTGCGCCACTGACACCCCATGAATAATCATGAGCCAAAGTACATGGGACTATTTAAATAGCACAAGTGTGAGTTTTGGAAGTTTTGCATCTGAGACCAGCATAGATGAACCCCTAAATGAAGAGGATCCCTCTTTTGGTTGGTCATTAAACACCAGTAACTGGATATCATGATAGATGACCCATCTCAACATCCCTTCATTCTTGTCCCTTCAGCAATACAAAAAAACCTTGCATAAATTACTGAAAAATCATCAGAAATCCCTTATCTATGTATAAGTCCCTGTAGAATACTGTGTCAGTGTACAGGAGCCACCAGAGTTAATGAAATTCTTATGATTGGATTTTCACCTTCAGTTGTGTTTCATAACATGTCTTGCTCTTCATTTCTCAACAGACCTGCCAATTAAGTTGTTACATTTGCTGGCAGATAGCTAATGAGAAAAGGTACTGAAGCATTAAAATGCATGGACATAAACAAACATGAGAATTTAAAAGTGCATTATATTTGTAAGATAAAATAACATTTTACTGTTTTTGAGATTTGCTTTTATGGAAGGACATAATAGCATACTTCTTATCATATTTGTTGAGGACTAATAGTAAACTTTCTTTGTCTTTGTCATGTCTGTCAGATTTCCTTTTGTTTCTGCATATTCATGTCTTTTGTCTTGCTGTTTTCAAACCTTGCTTGCTTTATATGACCTTGCCTTTTATCTCTTTTGGAAAGCTTTTCCTGATTTGACAGCCCTACTGTATATCAAAATGTTCCTGGTAAAACAATTATAGACCCTTTTGCCAATCTGTCTACTGTCTACACAAATGCAGGACTGTGTGGTGTCCTGCATTTGTGTCCTTGTTTTTGAGCCTGGTTTTGTGACTGTCTTCATGAATTAATCTGCACAAAATCAAAGCAGAAGTATCATGAAGGATGGGGAAGGAGTGAGCATTGCTCTATTGTTCAGTTCTATGATTATATACTATTACGTCTTTCTTTGAGCAGGCAGAGTTAAACTTTAGACCCTTTCAGACTCAAAGCCTCCTCGGATCTTTTAGACATTTAAGTGTTGCTCCAAGATTAATGGCTGGCTTTTTATTTGTTATTGTGAGACAATTTTGCTATGTCTGGAAAAAATAAAGCATTTTCTCATTGGACTACAATGCTCCTCCATATGGCAACAACTCTCTGACCTCGTTTGAAAGACATTTATTTGTTTAATTTTTATACTTCTGTTATTTCTGGTGCTACTTAGAAGTTTCCTCATGCCCCATGCTGCTAACATGGAGAAGATAAGGTTTATAACTTACTCTGCAGCCAGTGAGGAGGAGCTCTAAATATTCTACCTTCACTCCCAAGCAATGGCGGCTCATTCCATCCAAACATGCATTCAAAGGGTAAGACAGTAAAGACTAAATAAGGTCTTCATGCACTGTATTAATGCTTTTTGGCACTGACCATGTGTGTTTGATTAATGGTATAGTTCAAACAAAAGTCTAAAGAGACTGTGGTAGCCCTTAAACATTCATCTTCTAATACGTTTTAGAGACAGCACTGAACATTAATGCACATCTTTTTTCTATAACAGGAATGAGAAAATCTTACGCCAAACACAACATGATAAAACACTGAGACCAGTCAGCTCTGGTCTCTCATCACTTTGATAGACCTCTTTGTCCCAGAGCTGTCTATGTTTGCTGAAAACTTTGGAGGCACTGAAGCTGAGTAGTCTCTGCAACATTTGAGAAAATATCCTTCAAAGATACCCTGTTGCAAATGTTTATGGAGGAACAGGACAACCTGTGACTCATATTTATGTGTTCATTTTATTTGGATGAACTCCCTGTACTCTGTGTGAACATGATGTTTAATCAGTGACACTGCAGAGATACCTTAGCTCTGTTCCTTTTTATCTTTCTGTCCTGATTATATGTTAACTCAGTGTGACAGAAGTACTCCAATTACATGATCATTTTAGAAAAAAGCACATCGCAACAACAACAAAAAAAAATTTCATGTGATATAATAACAATGTTTTTTTTAATGAACTTTGCTGCTCCAAATCCATTAAAGCTTCTATCTGTCTGTCATTTTTAGTCCAGTCGCTGTGCAACTTCTCATCTTCCCTCTCTTTCATCGTTCTGCCTGACATCTGGAAATAAATCTCAGCACCTCATCCTGAATGATGACTCACTTCTCATGCATGAATAAGTGAGGATGCACAGGTGTACTAAATACATCTGTGAGCTGTAATAAAATCACTGGACGGAGGATGCAGCTGTGCCATAATATTTAATTGACGTTCATTTATAATAAGAGCTCAAGGGCAAAGATTTTCTCTGATGGTAAATACCTGTTGCCACACCTCTCTCTTCACATCTTTGAGTTACTTCTCAGCAGGGATAAGCTGATGTTTAGCTCACACTAAAATCCTGAACACTTTATAAAAGAGGTGGTATCATAATTGTTTGAAGAAGACCTTAGGTATTTGGCATGTTTTCTCCATTTAACAGAATACGTACAAGACAAAATCCACAGCATCAGGACTTATCTGTCTTCATCTGTTTACAGAGCCAGTTGCTGCATGAAATGGTTCAGACCATAGACTGTAAAAAACATGGACGCCATGATGCTAGGCTAAAATTGAAGCCGCCACGAAAACTACTCCCCCTGGTGACTGGCTGTAGTATAGGTCAAATCTCCGTCTCCCCCATTCATCTGGACGGGCCGAAGTGAAACTTCAAAAAATTATTACACCTCGTAGAAATATTTCTCCCATCCGTATGCTGTGGTGACATTAAAGTATTATTGGGCTGCGTGTTTTCCAAGTCCTCTTTTTTCTGAAAAGTTTCTTTTTTATTAGTTATTAGAGTTTAAAAATGACAGCGGTTTACGGCAGCTTCACAATGATTGTGTACGACGTATGCTGCCGAGTGTTGCGACTGTTTGCGACAGCTGAGTCCAAATATGGTCCAGATTCTCTACTGGTTGCACAATGGCGGCGCCCTGACGAGGGATATTCTGGCTTCAAATCCGTTACATGGTGGAAGGCAGAGCCACGCTATCCAGTTCTTATAATACATCCATGGTTCAGACCCCCAACTCCACCCACAAATAGACCAACCAGTGTTACATCCGACCATTGTTTCATGAACAGTTTGAGGCCAATGGCAGGGGGAAATAACCTTACACAGCAATGAGGTCTATCTGATTTAATGTCTGTAATCACACAGGTCCATCTTTTCAAGCACCAATCTACCAGACTGAGCAGCCCAAAGCAACACGGTCCAGAGTCCTTTAGAGCAGGAAGAGAAACAAGCAACGAGCGAGACCACAGCAGGAAGTGACTGCACTGCAGGAATCAGCTACTAAAAGCTTCAGTTTGCATTACCTTTTTACAACCATATAGAAACCCTTGAAAGGAGATGCCACATCTTAATGGGCTAACCTTGAGTAAATGTAGCAGAGGCAAAATTTGATAGGTTACAGGTTTTACACACACACACACACACACACACACACACATATATATATATATATATATATATATATATGTGTGTGTGTGTATATATATATATATATATATATGTATATATATATATATATATATATATATATATATATATACATGCATATATATATGTGTGTATATATATATATATATATATATATATATATATATACATATAGACATATATATATATATAGATAGACATATAGATAGATAGATAGATAGATAGATAGATAGATAGATACATAGATACATATACACACACACACACACATATATATATGTATATATATATATATGTGTATATACATGTATATATATGTGTATGTGTGTATATATATATATATATATATGTATATATATATATATATATATATATATATATATATATATATATATATATATATATATATATACATATATATGGTGTGCATGTGTATGTATTTATTAATGAAGAAATGAAGAGTATGGCTTCAGCCCCCTGTCTTGTAAAGTGTCTTGACAGAACACTTGTTCTGAATTGGCACTATTAAAAAAAAAAAAGATCTTTCAGGGTAGTAATTTAAAAAGAACTCAAGGTGCTCAGAGAGCACAAAACAATTTCCAAAGTCCCTCTGGCACTGTTTGCCTAGTTATTAGCAAAAAGGAGGAAAACCACTCTGTGTCACAATTTTGACAAAGCAGGAATGATGGCAACAGGAAGTGACTGTACACACAGAGATTAGCCTTAATGCTAACCACTTCAGACAGTTTTTTTTTTTTTTTTGTTTTTTAGATCTTGACAGCATTTCTTTATTGAGTAAAAACAAATAACAATGAAAGCACTTTTGAATCGGAATGAAATATTTTGTCTAGTCTGACATTTTTTGTGGAGAGTTTGTTTAGGTAGTGGCTAACATTCTGTCCTTTTTACCATCACAGTAGCACCTGCCCGCTAAATTACCTGATCTGGCTTATAGTGAAAGTGACTGATGAAATGATCGGCCAGTCAGCTGACAGAAATGCTTTGAAAGGTTCTGCTCATCCCAAACACTTTCCATGGGCTCCCAGATTGATAAATGAAATATATACTGAGCAGTCCTGGCTTTGGTTCACTGCTAAATCTAACCAGTTATCCCCAACAATTCCTAAAAATGTCATCAATATCCATTAAAAACATTTTGAGTTGTTAGCAAGAAAGTTGAAAACTGCCCTTGCTCACTATCTCCAGAAATATTTTTGAAATTCAAATATCTGCATTCAAATTCAGATCTTCACCAAAATCTAACCACTTTTTCTTTTGGTCTGGATGAACATTTGAAAATTTCATGAAAGTCTGTACAAAGCTTTTTAAGTGGTCTTGTTCACAGACACACAAACAGACACTAGCAAAAACATAACATCCTTGGTGGAGGTTAGAAGATTTCAGGGAGGATACTTCTTGTTTTAGTTAACCTAATGGATGGATGTGGATCTGTGTAATCCTGAAAGTTGGGGATTTGGACCTTGGCTCCATTTTTGCCCATGTTTGCATGATGCCATGAGAGTGCTTAGAACATTTCACTTTTGTACCCCACACTGTGGAGAGTATAAATAAATGTTGTACCTCGTGCTATAGCCTAATAATCTCATATTGTGTAAGTTGTTCCCACTGTTGTATCAGTGAGGTTTAAATGTGCATGAACAGGATTAGTTTATACTTATGGATACTTTTCTGAGCATTCTTAGCTATCAGTGTGACCTGTGAAATAATGAGCACTTTGGGTAATCAAAGATCAGATCATTCACCATTCTTTAACAAGTCTCATCTGGCAGCGTGTTAATATTTAAAGAGGCAGCCAAGATTACTTCATGGTGGGGACACAAGAATAAGGAATTTTTTTAAGTATGGTAGTATGTCACATAAGTTATGCCTTTTTTTGTCTGCCCAAAGTAGGAAGTTTAGTGATGTTTAAGAGGCCAAAAGAGGAAGGGGTGAGACCAAAGGATGATTCAACAAGAAACACACCAGACTGCTGATTATCTATTTAAACCACAATGTCTTCATGGAAAAAGTCAAATTTTTCCTCCAACACAACACAACCAAATACTTAACTAAAGGAGGTTCAAAAAATGTTGTAACACTTTAAACACTTCCATTTTTTGAGGATGGCACTGACGATTGTTCTGTGGGATCACAGATATTTTCTTTTAAATAAGAAGAGTTTGTAAAAAAAAATAAAAAGAAAAGAAATCAAAACTCATTTACTTATAATCAATGTAAATGGAGTAAACTGAAGGTACAAAACTGGATAGATGTCCTCTGTGAGCTCCCACAGTAAAACAGAACCAATACTATTTTCTTAAAGGGTGATTTCAAACCGCTCCATCATTTTGGTACCACTTGATCCTGTAGTATCATTAATGTCACATCATTATCATGCAGTTGAATCCAACTAATTGAAAGTCTGGAAATAGGCAGATAAATCTTGCCAAGTGTCAATATTGGTGGGAAATAAACAAAAAACAATACACACCCATAATGCAGATAAAAAAAAACAAAGACATTGTAAACTAAAACAGGATACAAAAAGAACTAATTCTTAACACAAAGTCAAAGTACAAACAAAAAAAATATCACAAAGTAATAAAATCAAAAATGGTGAACAAAGAAAGACCAACATTAGAAACTAAACACAAAGTACAAAACAAAATCACTAAAAAGTTCAACAATAGTTTGGCTACAAACACAAGGTAACACTGATGCTGGAGATACACAAGACTCACTGAAGAAGTGTGGCACATGGAAGACAAATGACCCTACAAAGACAAAAGAAATACACAGACTAACTACACTGTGCAATAATCAAGCACAGGTGAGACAATCACACAGGTGGAAGGAATAATCTTCAGAGAACACAGAAGGGAGGGCAAGAAAATACCACAAGGATTTCAAAATAAAACAGGAAACACAAGAGACAAGGGAAACAAAGAACACAAGGAAAAAATATACTAAATAAAACAAAACTAACCATACAATAACACCAAGCTTAAAGAGACTGTGGGGAGTTTCTAAGTAATTACAAAAAGTCTCACCTTTAGATATATGCCTGATTGAAATACACACTTTAAGATGAGTTTTATAGCATCAAAATAGGTTATCTATAAATACTATTCGTTAGCTTTGCGGTCAGGTTGGACAGGACAGGGCTGGACTGGCCTGGATATTCAACTTTGGCAACAAGACAATTAAAACTAGAGCAAATTTATATTATTCAGACACATCTTAGAGCACCGGGCTGTAAGTAGCGATATATAGCCGGCTACAAAACTACGATACTAAGTTTTCCAAAAATTGCTTGTTGTCACACATTAAAAACTACCGCTACGTAACTAGAAAAAGATACATTACCTCGTCGTTTTGCATCCTGTAAGTTGTTGAAAAAAGAAGTTGTAAAGCAATGCAGAGTTCTGAGGAAGGTCCGAGCTGCATAACAACAAACACACGCTTTGGCTTGGGTCATGTCTCTTGGTGCGTTCCAGTTGAGGTCAGAAGTATGAATTTCCAGGTTCCGAGTAGGAAACTGCAACTGGAACGTTCCCCATGAACAGTTATTTAGCTCCTGTAATTATAAATTTATTTGCACTTCTGACTGGGGTGTGTCGCTCTAGATCAGCTGTATACATAGTATTGTTAGACTTATATTTACAAAAATGCTGCCATAGTGATAATCACATTCCTCATGTGATATTTGTGAACAACAACACAGGGCATGCTAACAACAGCTAACAGTAGCCTGGTAGATCGGCATGTTTTTTTCCGACTTCAACTGGAACACCGATAAGTCGGAGATGATGTCACTCCCAGCTCCGAGGTTACTGGAACGCAGCATTACGACAGTCGGCGCGCGTGCGCATGGGTAGCAGAGTCTTAATGTCTCTGGTAACGGATTCTCCTCAAAGCACCTTTAATACCAAAACAATTGAGGTCAGTCTGCAGAAGCACTGGCCAATCATTTCCCTTTAAAGCAGGAGGAAGTGCGAGCTACAAGTGTGACGACAGCAAGAAGAAACTGCTCGGTTAGCATAGGTCAGTTTCACATTGTGTTTTCACATATAAATATATATATATATATATATATATATATACATATATATATATATACATATATATATATATATATATAAATATATATATATATATATATATATATATACATATATATATATATACATATATATATGTGTGTGTGTGTGTGTGTGTGTGTGTGTGTGTGTGTGTGTTCTCCCCTGCTCTTATTGTTTTTCTCTCTGCACATTAAGCAATTACACTGACAGTTAAAGGGTCAATTCAGAAAAAATAATGATTCAATATCTGGCCATTTGGATCGGGGCTGAGGTTAAAAAGCAGGGGAACATTTTTTAAATAATGATTTTATAGATGTTTTTGTAAAGGGATAGTCTTTTCCATAATGGCTTTTTATGGTTATATATTTTAATGATACCGGGGCTAACTTTAAATATTGTAATCCTTGCTCTATCATTTTTCATCAAGCTGTTGCTACAAAAGTAGAACCCGAAAAGAAAACATCTAACTGTCAAAGCAGATTGCAAAAACATGTTCACTGAAGACATCTTGAGCTCTAACTATGATTTAATGGGTCAATAGTCTACATCTAAAAACACAAGAATCTTTGGCATGTGGGTTTATTAAGTCCACTGTAAGAAAGTTAAAGGCCCCTCCTGGTCAGTTTTTCCCATAAGACCTTTGCTGCTTAATAGTGCTTCACTGATGAAATTAAGGGGGCCAGCCAAAAGGCCACCATAACAGCGTCTACAAAACAAATCACTTTGCTTCAGGCTCTTACCTCATTAGAACAATGCTTTGTGGGTGCTCACAGTATGTCTGAGCTTTGGCGGGGGAGGAGGGGGACTGAGATAAGCCTCACTGGCAGTAATGATAAAAGGAGAGCGGGAAGGATTGTCCACAAAAAATATAACCAAAATATTTGGGGCTCATCCTGCTCTAATTTATTTATATAGATGTGTAAGAGATGCAACTAATCCCTCAGGCTCCAAGGTTATCTCAGAGTCATTAAATAAGGGTTAAATGTTATACCAGATAGGAGAAAGGTGCGTGTTAACATTTTCATTTTGTAATTATTTTGCATTATGACTTCAATATGTAAGTTTCCATTTTAGCACTCATCTCTTGTAGAAATTACTCAGCAATTTTGCCCTAAATAAAAACACACATGAAAAAACACCAAGTCCTCAAGTTTTGAGATATGAAATTAAAACAAAGATATTCAAGGAAAAAATAGAACCTTTTTTTCTTGTGATGAGGAAATATTGTTCCATTTCAGCCAGCAAAATCTTCATAGGCTAAGTTTGACCCACCCGTGAAGTCTCAGCCAGTTATGCTTGCAACACTTGCAGCTACATTAAAAGCAGTTTAGTTTGTGTTTTCCTCTTTGTTATCTTAAAATGAGAAGCATATGTGGACCTGTCAGGTTTATGGCTTGAAACAGTAACTCTTTGCTAGCAACAAGGGCATAAGATACAGCTTTATAAGACAACAGCTTTAAATGCAACACTCATCTCACAGAGCTTATAAAGCTGTATACTACGGCCTGAATGAGCTGGACAACACTGTGGAAAATGAACACATTTGTACTATAGAGGAGTAATAGAGTAATATTAACCTGTTGATATTTTCATACTATGTTGAGCCTGTGCACAGAAAGTGATTCTATCAAACCATAACATTAATAAGCATCATCAACCTGGTTTCATACTGCATTAAAGCAATCATAATTACTAATGCTGCTCAAACTTCTACAGCAGTGTGATGAGTTAACTCGTCACCCTGTTTGTGCCAGCTGCTGGGTCAGTTTTGTCCTCACTGCAAATAAGCACCTCCAGGGACCGATTAGGATTGAGCTGAGACCGTCTCTTTAAGACTGATTGGTATAGTTTGTTTGTACTTAAACAGATAGAAATCGCTGTTTTCAAATGAACCACCCTGAACAGCTAAAGAAACTTGTATTGAAACAACTAAATAATCTTGTGTGAATACTACCTTGAAAAACAGAGTGACTGAGGTGATTGTTCATTGCATTGAACACAAAGGTGGGCAGCTTACCCAGTTATTTCCTAGGAAATTGCAGAGGTGCATGGGTGAAAAGGGCTTTGTGAAGGGGCTTGCTGGGTTAAGTTGCAGGTTCCTTTATTTTTTGTTCATCTTCACAGGTGGAAGCAGTGGTGCTGTAAGGGGGAGACAAGTAATGTCAATTGTAAGAGCCTATAACTGACAAGGGCCCTAATAACATTCAAACATTGGTATATTTTCCATCTTGAACATCAGAGCTATTTTCCATGAGTTGAAACTTTCCCAACACCATGCCAGTCTCTTTTGGCAACTTGTTTTTAACACAAAAAAGGAGAGAAAATTAAATCAATGTTCAAAAGCAGTATAGTTTAACACATTTCCAGAACATGTGCATTAAATTTCCCACTCTGTTTCTGCATCCAGGTCAGCAGGGGGATGTCTCATGACCAAACTGATAATGGTGTGATTTAGGCTGTCTGACCAATAGCAACTCTGTGTAGACGTGTAGCCCACTCAGTCATGTCCTTTATTCCTAAAATCCTCAATAAAATTAAGCAAGTCCGAAATAAAATGAAAAAACAATCCACCCCCCTCGTAGTTGGAGTTCATAGAGTTTTTTATGTATTTAGAGCAAGGCTGTTTTTTAATAGCCTTGCAGAGCAGACAGACCTGCCTGATTCTGAAATCCTGCAGGTCCATCTTGCCAGAGTCCGTTGTCCAACGAATTCACTTGGCTGAATTCTTAACGGCCCAATCAGGTAAGAGAGGGGGGAGCAGGAGTAGAACGCGGATGTAACGACAACCGGAAGTTAAGAGCCAGAAGTCGAGAACGGACATGCCGATTAGCCTATTGTCCTCATGGCTACCTAGTAAAACTTGAACGTGAAATCTGCCCTCCTCAGAAGTTTACTAGTAGGGATTGTCTTTGACGAGGTTCATGTCACATATAAGTGTTAAATGGATCATCTGTGTGGTACAATTTAGTGTAAGACGATAGTAAAAGGCCGTTGGCTGTTAGCAGCTAAGTTAGCGGCGAACGGTCTTTAACTGTTGTTAGCTGTTAGCAATTAAGTTAGCCGCTATGGCTAACATCTATGAACTGTTGTTAGCCATTAGCCGCTACATTAGCCGCTATGTATGCTACATTATAGGAGGCAACCCTGCTTGATGTGGATTGGTGTGTGATGAATGTGATGAGCCAAACGATTGTCCAATCCCAAGCTTGTGTTTTTTTTAATGTTCTGCCCTGAAAACAAATTCAGAGGGCTCCTACCCAGATGGACTAGTGAAATATTTCTGTGGCAGATATATTGAGCTGTCCATCTGGCTTGTCAGGTTAGTTTTCAGTTTACGGAGCACAGTCATAACACCTCCAGGGCTGCTGTAGCCAGCCTCAAGAGGACAGTGAAGGAACTGCAGCTTTCGGCACCTCCACATAGCCGCCTTTTTCATCCACTGAGGTTGCCCTTCAAAAAAAGGGCAGACAGTTAAGCCAGTGTGGCATTATCAGCAGCAGCACACTTCTGTTGAGTCATCTCATCGTCCTTACATTAATATTTTGATGATGGAAATTTGTGTGCCGGGAATCATATTTTACCCACCCTGCTCATGGGCATGTTAAATACGATAAGTGATTTATAATGAGCGTTTGCTGAGTTTTCTGTTTCATGTATTGTACAATTAACTGCTGTCTGTAATTTAATGGAATATCTGTCCAACAGGCCGGGCATCTGTAATCGAATCTGCAGCACAGAGAGGAGCAATAATAAATCACACAGTAGAGTGGAAAATGTGGTAAGTGACGCTGACTTCTAATGCTGTTTTGTTTATCAGCCTCTGATGAAGTTAAAACAAACAGAGCGGGAGCTTTTTCACTAATTATTTTTATTGTATTTCTGGGCTCAGGTCTTTTACCACATTTAAAGGCAAATCAAACCCTGATGTGTGATTCAGGCTTGAACCATGCCAAGGTCAGCTTTGATGGATGCAGTTATTCACTGATTACCCTTCGCTGAGCTCTAAGATGACCAGGGTTGGTTATTAAGAGTGATGTTACTTTAATCTCCCACTAAAAGCTGAGCATCATTGCCCCAAACTACCTACTATTCATTCAGTCTTGCAGGCACATAACCTTTCGGAAACTCTGCTGCTTCTTGTTCCATAAATGTTTAAAAATCACACTATTTTCCATTCCTCAGTCTGTACACGCTCACTGTACTATAATTTCTTCAGTGTGAGCAGAACTGGGTCAGAGAATACTAACGAGCCCTGCAGTTTGAGCTGAATGTTAACACAGATAGGCCTACTACACTACTACTACTGAGGGCAGTTCTTACTATGGGATTTAGTCTCTTGCCACTTAAGGCACAAAATCATAATCCCTGGTTGGATCTTCTGATAATTCTTAGTGGCATAGATTCAACAAGATGCTGGAGACATTCCTCAGAGATGTTGGTCCATATTGACAAGTGAGCATTGCACAGTTGCCACAGATTTGTCAGCTACACATCCATGATGCAAATATCATCTTTCATTTCATTAAATTTCAGTTTCATGACACCAGTGTGAGATGATTTGAGCTTTTAAATATGACCTGTTATCCTGCGGTCATCAGAACATAGGAACACTGTGGTCATAAAGGAATGGACACGGTGCATATCTATACTCTGGTAAGCTGTGGGTTTAAACAATGCTCTAAAGGTACCAAAATGGGGGGCTGGAGCCCATCCAAGCTGTCATTAGTGGAAAAGTTTGATACACCCTGAACTTGGGGTTTACAAAACTGAAGCTTGGCCCTAAACAGGAATTTGTTTTATGGTTGTGGAGAATATAATTTAGCATAATCTCCACGAACACAAGATTTCCGGCATGTATACTTGGAATATCTTTGCTATTCCTCAATCACATTCTCATAGCTCTCTGCTTGCTGTGGTGTACTGAGGCCACACTCCCTTAATGCACTGTGCAGTCCTCCATTACATGCACAGATGATTCTTGAACCCTGAGGTCACATTTTGAGCCCAGAACACAAGACTATTGAAGACGCACATCTGAGCATGTGAATTACATGAAGAGAAGATGACTGATGGTTTAAAAAATATATAAAAACTTGAAAAGTTCTGCTAACAAATAGTAAAATAATCACTAATTTCTCGTAAATTCTCATGAAGAGTTCCAGTTCAGAATATTTCCAGTGAAAAGTTTAAAGAAATGTTATGGATTATTTTCTCTTTTGCGTCTTAGTTTTAGTTTATTTATTTGTTACTTCTATGAAAGTGGACAACATAATTTGTACACAAGTGCACGCTACACTTTCAAATCAACACCTCCATGATTCAAAGGAGCATTGAGAAAAAGACGTTTCTTATATTTGTCTGCCTCCACACAGTGAAACAGAAGTTTAGGAGTAATTTGTGGAGGTTTGAGGGCTTTTGAACTCTTCTCTTATGAGGTATATTTTTATTTCTAGTGACTTATTCCTCCTCCTTACTTTATTTACTTTTCTGCAGACAGAAGCTAAACATGTGACACATAAGATAAAGGCCTCTTCTTTGATATCTTTTTATTCTTATTTTAAACTTATTATGTGAGACTGTCTGATGATCCACTGAATGCAATTTTAATATCATGACTCACAACTTTATGATTGTTACAACCAGGTTGATACCCAAACTGAAGCAAGACCTGGCAACATCAGTCATACTGAGCGTGACTGGTGCTGCATCTCCAAACCAGTCATACCACCACGAACCAAATGAGAATAATTTCTTGTCTTTGGCGTAAGATTTTAGAAAAGAAAATTCCTTAAATGTTTCTACAAAACAAGTCAAAGAACATTCATAAAAATGTTGTGGGGAAAAAAGTAGTATTTTTGTCCCTGAAATGTTTTATTTGAGAATTAAAGTCCTAAAATAAGGTACAGAAGCAAAAAACAAAGCACAAATTTTAACTGATTATTATTTTGTCACTGTCCACCGATGGAAAATAGACAAATACATCCCCATGCTTGCTGAGATCCAGAAATTTCTAGTTCATACAAACAAAACAGAATCTTACAGGCGCCTAAGAAAATCATGTTGTAATTGCTCAAGTTGCAAACAAACCCCTGAAGATATTTTTTTAAATTGTACTTTAAAATGTTTAATTTAACTTAATAGTAGTGGTGGAGGACACAGAAAGTTACTGAAGGGTTTTAAACTGTGCTTGTGGACACATTTGTTTAACTATGGTGCAATTTGAAGAGAATCAGACAAACATTTTACTCCCACTTATTATGACAAGCCAAGCAGGAGTAGGAATCATATTAATCTGACGATGATGAAACTAAATGGCACTGTGTTATTCTAGCCCCCACTTAACTGGTTTATAGACAAATGCACATTTGTACTACCACAGACCGACTCTTCAGTAAAGTGCTCAAGTTAAGAAGTGGAAGATTAATTTTACAACCATGAAATCAAATGTCAGAAACAGAAAGGCCGATTCCATCTCTCCCATTTGCAATCAAAATAATACAGTTGGTGCATATGTCCCATAACAAAGTAAAAAGAGTGCAGAACTGGACAGTGCTGCTCCAGATGTTCAAAGTATTTGTATAATTCCACTTGAAAAACAGACAATATTAAACTGTTTGTGATGAGAGGCTGAACTTCTGCTGTGGTCACTCTATGGAAAATAATGTGACGTGCTGTTTATTGATTTTACCATCTAAGTCAGACAACTGCTCCCCCATTTACCCCTCAGGGCACGCTCTGCATCGGCACGCACAACACCAAATATGGCTCACTTCCTGCTGGGCCTCTCCTCTCTCTGTAATTGAATTGTAAAAAGTCTCTTTGGCAGATGCACTGAGCCACGCAGATCAAATGGCAATTTAGACTTTCGTGCATCATCCAGGCAAAGACTAGAGGTACTTCATTTTATCAATCATGATGGAAGGGAGGGTCCAAAATAAAAATACATTTTATGTGAAATGACTCAAGCACTATGGTACCACTGTAGTGCCTTATTCTATAGAATAAAATTAAAATGCTAAACTAATTAAGAGGGATTTCCCAGAGCTCTGATGCTGTCAACTTAATGATTTGCTGCCATATAAAAAAATAAAATACACACAACACCATACAATCCTCAGTTTGTGGGTATCACTGGTATGTTAAATGTGTTGTTGATCGTCCGGTGCACAGTATGATCGCATGTCAAAGCTGCTTATTCACCTGTGTCACAGCATAAAGAGGAGGGCCGCACACCAGGAGGGGACTGCCAAACACATGCAAAGGTCAAACCCTTCAGCCTCATATGGTCCATGTGATGTTTGGTGAGTTAAGAAGGAAAGGATGTGGAGAGGCCTCCTGGAATAATCCTTAAAATAAGAAAGTCACATCAACTTTTCCAGGCAGGACTGAAACCACTAGGTGAAGGGGAGCAACAAAGAAATGCTTGTTTGTGAGTACAGAACAGGAAAAAGATGGAGCGCACTGTGGTCAATACTTGCAAAATTAGTTTTAATTTGCTAACAGCCAGACAAACTTATTTCTGATCATTTCTGAAGCAATCACTCATGCATAAGGGATGATGTGGGTTCCATTGGTTTTTTAAAAAATAGCAATTTTTAAGGTTAAACTGTTGCATTTTGGGGAATTACTGGCATTGAAAATCTGTAATATTGTGGTGGATTTCATGAGTAGCCCTGTGGTGCAAAGCTGTTTTTAGAGGGACAGGAAGGGGGCAGAACAAAAGGGAGCAAGTGTGCAGGACTAAGCCAATTCCATCAAAGAAGACCCTCCTTGGACATCAGTGTTATTCTTTTTGGGCAGATATAAGCACTATCTTTAGTTATAGGTGGTAATAGCATTAAATATAGTGTCATTAGTAGCTTAATTGCATATTCTAGAAGTTCTGTGGTAGTTTCGTCATTTTCTCAGTCAAATAGTTTTTCTGCGGTGGCCGACAAGGGCATACGCACTGCAAACAAACAAACACACCGCAAACAGCAAAATGCTGCGAACACAGGAATGACACAAAAACAGAGACACTTTAAATACAACCGAAAAACGCTGCACAAAAATTATGATACCATCACAGAAACACAGCAGAAGCAAAAACATTCAAACTGACAAAACAAATGCAAAAGAGTAATGCTGCATACAAAACCCCAAAATAACCGTAAGAGATGTAAGAGATTATGGCCAAGTGTTTGAAAAATGTGAAAAAGGAAAACATTCCTTTTTATTCTCCTCTCCAACGGTTTGCTAACTTTCTTCTGACTATCCCACTTTCTTCTTAGCCGGATTTTCCCTGGGTATCTCCTGTGTGTAAAGACAGTCTGGTCCATCAGAGCAGAATGAAAATAAATCTTGATTTGTAAATTGAATATGAATTTGTGTACGGACTCTTTATCCATCTGTTTACCATTTACCATAAGAAAATTATTGCAGTGCCTTAATTTTCGTACACAAATTCATTTGAATATGAATTTGTGTACGGACTCTTTATCCATCTGTTTACCATTTACCATTAGAAAATTATTGCACTGCCTTAATTTTCGTACACAAATTCATTTGAATATGAATTTGTGTACGGACTGTTTATACATCGGTTTACATTTTACCTTTAGAAAATTATTGCAGTGCCTTGATTAAGTTACAAGCCAATAAAACCATATGATTTAGGACAATTAAGCAGCTGTGAAATTACCCCTATCATGAAGGAATAACGTTGTTCTATGTATCTGAACATTTTTTTTTTCAAAAATGAATTTAAGAAAATTAACAAATAAGGTTTATTAAAACAAAACCTTGTAGGACCAGAATTGCAAAGAAAACATTATATTTGAAAAGAAAAAAATTATGAGATTCAAGAGAAAAAGCCCCACAACAGATATAGATAGATTAAACAAACAAAACAGTCAAGCAACTTTGCAGAGCAGAATTGCTGTATACTGTCCTAACGAAAACTTAAAATGGCTGGCATTAAATTAATTTTTGGTAAAAAAAAAAAAAAAAACATTTTGCTCTGTTATGATCTTAAGGTGTTATCTCAACTTGCCTTAAAGCTAGGGTTGGTAATTTGGGAAAACTAGCATGAATTTGAATATAGCATCTCCTCAGGGCTCCGCCTAGCCCCTCCCACCCCTCCTCCTAAATGCCGCCCCCGCTCACACGCAGGAGCGTGGCTGATTCACAACCAGAGGACTGATTCAACTCCAAACCGTTAATTAGTATTAGTACTCACAACCTGATGTTGACTGGGGTATGAAGTGGAGCAGATAACCACAACAATTGTTCATTTTGTGATACAAGCATGAAATTTGGTACACTTATTGTCAAAGGCATTCCCAAGAAAACTGGATATGGAGGCATCCTGAATTTTCAACAACCACCGCAGCCATTTTTCAAAATGGCCACCAATGCTTCACATTTTGTCAATAATTTTCTTATCAAGGATAATGATAAAGGATGATGAAGAATTAAAAATGAAGAATAGTTTTTGTGACTGTGGTCATGTGTTACAGACAATGTAATAGAGTGGAATGGAGTGGAATTTCGAAGCACACCTAGGGCACACTGGTGACACTACTGCTGTGAAACTCATTATGGGTGTCATCATTTGGTGTCAGCTAAACACACTGCCTGGCCAACAAAAATCACCACCTAGATTTAACTCAGTAAACAGGTATGAGCCTCCTATTGGATAATTACAGCATGGGTGATTATTTTTCAGCTGGAAACAAGTTATTTAACCCCAGCTGATGCAATGAGTAGCTTCATCTTTTTGGAATACCTTTAGCTATCACTGTACCAAATTTCATGCTTGTATCACAAAATTAACAATTGTTATGGAATTTCAAGCTAAGCTGCCCCACTAATAGGTAGTTCCTCTGACATTCTGCACATAGCTGTCAAGTCTCCTGTTTTGGCCATGAACCATATTTCACATATTTTACCTTCTTTCCTGACGTCCTCCTGTATCAGTATTCTCCCATAAATCCTCCGTGTGACGATATAATAGTAAAAACATTCCTCTGCCTCTCCAAACTGAACTCTGTCTCTAGCCTGAATGGGGCGGTAATGCTCCAAAATGATGGATGCCAACCGCCGTAAAAACTGAAGAAGAAGAAAAAGCCTTGTGAGAACGTCCACCTGCAGTAGCCTGGGTGGCAGCTGTAACGAGATTAGAGCTAACAGCGGAACAAACCAAGAAAAACAAAGTGTTTATTTTAGATTTCTTGTTCACCTGTCTTAAAATGTGAGGGAAACTGGAGCTTGGTTGGGGTTGTGGGACGCCTCATAGCGGGCTTCCCCTATTTTCAAAGCCAAAACTTGACAGGTAAGCATTCTCCAGCGGACTTGGATCCCTCTCAGTGTTTTAAGAACACATTATGTATTGATTGCCATCGGGTCATAAAGATCATTTTAACCAGTATTACAAAAAGTGTATCCAACTCAGATTACCAACCCTAGCTTTAACACATTTTTTTAACTTAAGTTTAATTGAATTACTTAATTTTTCAAAACAACTACTTTAAGGTTGGAGTGGTTAGGTGAGGTCAGGCAAAGGTCTGAACACAGGATTTTTCTGGTGTGCTTGACTGATGATAAGCAAAGACAAATGATATAAAACATGCTGCAAATGTATTGGGCATGAATGCTGCTTTGTCGTTAATTTTGGATTGTCTTCATTTCAAATTGCTGTTCTCTAAACTCAAAAGACTGAATTTTTAAACAAAATAGCTTGGATGTTGTGAGCTACTTTTATCATGTTGCTGTAACTTAACCTGCTGCTTTTCTCCAGGCTAAAGATTTAGTGAAGTGAAGCTGATTTCTTTTCATGAGTAATGTAATTTAGCTTACTACATTTTTCACAAAGCTTGCCTGACACCGTTTTAAATCATTCTTCACACAAACAAAGATTTAAAATAATTTAAAGAAACAAAACCTGTATAATATTTGTTCAAACAGCTCCCAACAGAAAGCATTTAGTGCCTTAAAATTAATGAGCAATAAGATGTTTTTACTTTTTCCTTTAATGAAAGGGCTCTATTGATAGATGAAGGGATCCTTTACAAAGTGTTACCTGGTCTGCATGATTCTTGATTTCTGGGTCAGAATTTGGTGTTAACGTGAAGACATGGATCCATCCTGTCTTGTCTCTACACTCTGGCCGGTGGTATGGTGTTACCATGTGCAGAAGACCATTTTGCACAATATGTTGTAAGTCATAAATGCAGATGAGCTACAGCAGTTAGAGACCACAAAGGGTGTCGCTCCTGTCAGTTAAGAGCCAGAAACGGAGGTTACAGTTCACAAGCTCACCAAAATTGGACAATAGCAGGTTGTAAAAATGTTTCCTGGTCTTTTACTCTCTGCTGTGAAATCCAGATGGTTGGGTTAATATTTGGTACAAACGACATGACAGCATGACAACATGAAAGCATGGATCCATTGTGACGGTTCAGGCTGGTCGGTGTGGTGTGTTATGTTCAAATACCACACAAATGCTAGTCTGAACATAGAGATATGCTCATCTGCCAGAGTTTCATCAAAGTGCAAACATTGTTCTGAAAGTGCTGCTCAGATTTACTGAAATTCCTATCTTTGAAATCACAGCTCGATCAAAGGCAGAGCTTGTTCCTAACATTTTATTCTCCGGGTAACTGAAGTGCAATCTTTCTTCACTTTAGAGAAAAATAGAAAACTCAGAAACTTCAGATTGGAGCAGGGAAGATGATGATGATGTAACTCAGCTATGTTTGCTTCTCTGCCTTTGTAAAAATGCACAATGGGAGAAGCAAATATCCCTTTTCAATCTCTTTTACACAAAGTATTTCACTCTCTGTATCAGAAAACAGTTTCCATGCATATGACGTGACTTATTTAAAAAAAAATGAAATGTGTCGGGCATGGCCTGTGGTGTCTTGTTGGCACATCTGTTCAGTCAAAGGCAGGACTCAGTTCAGGCAGACTGGAGCTGGAACAGCTGAAAAGAATGTTTTGTGTTTTTTTTTTTTTTTTTGTCAAAGTTGAAGGTTGTTTAGCTGTTTTATTCAGAATAGTTTTCAATTTTGATAGACTGGCTCTTGGAAAGTTAGAGCAACACTGATGTGGCCCTCATTGCTACTGAAGGTGCCCATCCCTGGTGTAGATCATTGATACAGAAGTGTTCTGGGGCTACAGAGGATTTCTGCAGAAGTTTGATCAACTGCCCTCTCCTGGTTGTGCCTCCCTGACACTCAGCATTCACACAATTTTCAGATTCACTTTCTTGACACTGGTTTAGAAGTTGATGCCATGCAACACAACAATCTCAATTTACCAACAGCGATTACTGTATGAGTGTGAACCTTTCTTAAAAGACTATTTGTTGAACTCAATAAAGCATATTTGTTTTTGCAAATTCACCCACTCCTGCAAAGTTACAAAATTATATTTATATATAAGACATTGCAACATTCACTGTAACTCTCTCCAAAAAACGGTTGCATTGTCAGGCATTTCGTGTAGGGAATGACAGAAGAACCATGCAGAAAGTCTTTCCAAAACTGTGCAACCTCTGACTATTTGTATCCTGATGTGAAAGTATGTCAGACTGCTGTTTTAAATGTCTTTTTCTTAAGGACATGAAATACAATAGACAACTTCTTTGTTTAAAGTAATACCTCTTTCCCTTTTGTTTTTCGGTCTATTAAATGCAGTTAAAATGAATCAATCATGAAGACAAGACCAGAGAACATCTTCATCCTCTGTCTGTCAGTAGCTTATCATGTCTGCCTGCGACTAATCAAACTTTCTATTGCTCACAATAAAGTCCGTGCACATAGCAAAAATTTTCATTAAAAAACATCAAACATGAATAAAATATACAAACATGGGCGCTTAGGAAACTAAAGTGCTTGGCCTATGGTAAGTGATGACTTCCTATCTTCTGTGCCAACATGAAGATTCACAATGTTGCACAGGTGATGAATCACCACTTAAGCGAGGTGACACCACAAGATCAAAAAAACGAGTTTTGTCTTGGATCCCTGCTTAAGAAAAAGTGAATTAATTCACCTGAAAAGTGTTTTTGAGTAGTTTTCTGGAGGCCCTGTTCATTTTGATGATGTTCATTGCAGAACATGTTGATTCTAATCTGATGTATGTTTAAAAATGACTAAATAAAACTTTTGGAGCCATTGAATTGAGTTAATTTATCAGGCTAAGCTATAAGATAGCTCTGTGATCATAACTCAGATTTTGTGTGATTTTGTGTTCATCCGGTGAGATCAGCGGACCAAGCTTTGGTTTTAGTATTAGTTTAACCATGGTTTGCTTTCGTTATTTTCAATCCAACACACAGTCAGATATTTTAATTTAATAAAAAAATAAGAGTAAACTATGTCAATTATTGGCCAAATGGAAGTGATATTAATTCAACTGCCTCATTCTGTTACATCTGTGGACTAAACTATATTTTTTTTACTATTTATCGCCAAATTAGCCATTGTCATCAAACTTCTCTGGGTTTCTTGTCAGCTATAAGTATTAAAACATGATCTGTTATCCTTGGTACTTTATCATTTATTGATTGATTTTCCAAAAATTGCAGTAGAACCCTGAAAACAAGAGGACAAAGAGAGAAGTCGGGTCATATTCATCACTATCTGGTTGTGTGAATGCTCCGTGTTTGCATACCAGTTAGTGTGGCATCACAGCCTCGTCTTCATGATAAACCTGATGCCACAGCTCCAAACATTTGACCAACAATGTGAAATAATAATGAAAACAAACAAATAACTGATACTGTTTGGCTGAATTAGAATATTTGATTGCTGATATTCCTCTGTTTACTGTTGTCAGGAAACACTTTTGCCTCTCAGTGACTGACATCAAATCCCTGCACTGACCATGATGCCATGTGCATACACTTTGTATGTGGCATATCAAGACCTACAAAAAAAAGCCTCTCAATTTATATTGTTAATGCTACAGAAAGTAAACCATTTTGATTTTTCCCAGCTAACTTCAAGAATTCCACAGCATCATATTTGAAACAAACTTTTCCTTGGAAGTGGATCCAGTTGACTTCAATTTTTTTTTAAAGTAAGAAGCAACAGTTTTGATGGAAATTTTGCCAAAGGCTAAAACAAAACTCAGAGGAGTTTGGCAGCTCCTCAACTTTTGATGTTTTGTAATAGGACATAATCTGGGCCAAATACAAAAGAATAATGCAGCAACTTTAAATGAAAGGGAAGAGCTGGAAGGCTGCATTTAATAAAAATTACTTAAATTTAGATTTTATATTCATGGTGACTCTGTTTTGCTATATTCTACTGATTGTGAAAGTGTCAGTTTGAGTGCACCTAAGGCTGATTGACACAAAGTTTCGGACATCATTTTCAACATGGTGGCCTACGGCAATTGGATTTAAAATCCTCCATCAGTTGTAAAAATAAATAGTTTTCTCCTCCTTCATCCAGACTGCATTTTGGATGTACAGATCCAAAAATCTGGACAAACACTGTATTTTCTGTTTTACATTCTTACTTTAAACTTGTAACATTCTGACCATCTGCTTTTGTAGATCAAATCACTGTGGCTCTGCTGACCAAAGTTTCCGATCCTGTTTTGTATCAAATTTTGACTTGACATTTTTGTATCCCTGCACATTACCATAAAGAGATAAAAACAGAGGCCTTGGAGCAAATTTTGCCTGTTGTGGTTTCTCTCAGGAAAAGAAAGGTGACTGTGGTGTAGGGTTTGACAGCCCCAAAACATCTCTATCTCCTCTCCTGCCACAGAAGATTGTTTTAAACTGAGCTGTTTTTCTCTGCCTCAGCGTGTGTCCACCGTCCTGTCAGAGGGCCAGTCCAGGAGGCCACCGTTCATCCGGTCTGCTGCATAGACTCACTATTGTTGATGAGCTCAAGTCCAGCTCCCTGAGCACATTCCTGATCCCATCCACAACCTGTGTCAGAATGCTGCACCTCCTGGTAATCTTGGCAAACCCTTGTTCTGTGTAAACAGAAGTGCTGCTATGTTATCACTGCAGAATCAATGGTCCCACCAAGGAGTGTATTAGACTGTTGACTTTAAATGGTGTGAAAAGAGACCCCTGAGCCCCTGAGTTACTGATAAGTCACGTGAGAAAAACAACTTGGTTAACTTATATCTGTTATTTATCCTGTAACTGGATAAAAGAGGAATTTAAACTACAGGCTTTTATGTATCTTACAGTTTTTTCTCATTCATTCTGATCTTTTACAATCACTAACCTGTGAGAACAAATGCCAGAAAAGTTTCAAGGTATATAGAAGTAAATCACCAAAAACATTGTATTTGTATATACAACCTTGTTTGTGTGCCAGTGCCATCATAACAAAACTTTTTTTATTATTATTTAAATACCAGTCAAAAATAAAAGTATTTGTTTTATCGTCAAAGTCACACAGTGTGCCTTTGACTGCTACAGCGTTAATATTTGTATATATATGGCAAAATCTAACTACAAAAAAAAAAAAAATCACATAACTACAGAAAACCTGTGTCATTATATTGACAAGAACTGATATCTATCCATTGTGTTTTTTCTTTCAAGATGAGGTCCTTCGGCACATTGGGGTCATCAGAGAGACACCAAGAGAGTTCCAAAAATGTAGAAAGAGGGTCTAAAAAATAAAATTACAAATTCATCCATTATCTATACCTCTTATCCCTTCTGGAGCCATGAGGTTGAAGTCTATCCCAGCTGATGTTGGGCAAGAGGTGGGGTAAACCCTGAACCAATAACCAGTTGATTGGTTCGCATAGGGCCACATAAAGCCCTTTCCCACTGACCAAAAAACATGTTTAAACACAGTAACAATTGGCTCCCATTGGCAGTGGGAAAGGGTCTAATTGGCATTTAGACCAGGGTTTTTATCGGCTCGCCTCTGATCGGCTCTGGTGAGAATGTCACACCCGTCTGACACCCCCCAATGTACCTATGGCATAATATCACGCTCATACCCTCCGTCTTCAACTTCCATTACACTTAGCCATCACAGCAACAAATTCCATCTGTCTTTGTATCATCAACACTAGAATGTCATTCAGACGTTGACTTTGTATATTTTGGAAGAGAGACAAAAGTGCAAAGTATGGAAAACAGTCAATGCCCATGGCCTCCATGCCTCTTTCCATTGAGGAGGTGTTTCTTCGTGGTGATGATGTCATCAACAGCTTGACACACTAGAGGAAAAAAAACAGCCACACAGCTTGTCTGAAGGTGATTAGACATGGGTCTACTGGCAGTGGGATAGGAGTCACTTGCCAATCATGAGTTAACACCTGCATTGAAAAAACCTACGTTTACCCGCTAATTTTAGAGGGAAAGCAGCAACAGAGAGACGGACAACCATTTACGGTCACAAACAGGCCTAAGGACTATTTGGAGTAACTTATTCACTTAACAACTATGCTTTTTTGGTCTGTGGTAGGAAGCCGGAGTGCATGAGAGAATCTACGCATGCATGGGAAGAACATGCAACTTCACACAGAAAGGCCCTGACCACTATGGGGATTGAACCAGCAACCTTCTTGCTAAAGAGCACATGTACCTGCTGTGACACCATGCCAACCAAAAATGAAAACAATTCATAATATTATTAGTGATATTTTTCTTTTAAATGCCAAAAGACTGATCACTGCACACCAACCCCATGTATGTTCTGTGCCATAATTATGATAAAAGTAAACATCCTCCGACATAAATCAAATCAACGTAATGAAGAAAAAGAAATGAGTACTATGAAAAATACAAAAAACTTTTGAAAAATGCAAACATACACTTAATGGAATATATGTTCAACATATAACAGCATAAAATAATAACAATAACAGTAATATTATCAAGATAAAACTTGTTTTGTAATATTATCAAGGTAAAACTTGATTTTTTTGGGGGGGGGGGGTGGAAAAAATCTAAATTTGCTAGAAAAAATATTCAAAAAATGTATTCAAAGTGTTATGGCATAAAAGGTCCTCTAAAAATTAGCATAACCTGCATGCAATAAAAAAATATCAAACCGTGACGGATTTGTGATAATTAAAACTTACAATTTTCAAATAAAAACCACTTAATTTGATAAGTATCAAAACAGTAATTTGAAATGCTAAACTTCAACTGCATATTAAAACTACCCTAAAAAATAAAGTATAAAATGGTTGATATATTTTGAAGAAACAAACAATGACCTAAACAGTCCCTTTGTATTTACAATGAGTCATAGCTTACTGGTCCTACTGCTTGGGGTGAAGTAGACCCAAAATAAAGGAGCTTGCTTACTCAAAGGTAATTATTGAAAATATGTTCAGTGCAGTGAACAATCAGCCCAGTGCTGTGATTTTTTGTTCAGTAAATGACGCAGAGCTCTTGGCCATATCTGCAGCAATCAAGAGCCTTATTTCTGAGCTGGTTCTTTTGTACAGGGGTAAAGATCAACATGACTTTGGCTCATGTGTCTAAACATTAAAAAAAAATCTCAGCCAACCTTAATTCAAAAGTACTAAACAATGGTTTCACTGTACAGTATGTTATAACAATATTACACTGTCAGCACTATCATTGCTATAGATATAGTAAAACATCTGTTTGCCTTAAAGCTTATTTATAACTTTTTTCCCAAGTTCCTACATTGTGATCCTACCTACTGCAAACAAATTTTTTTTTCCTCTTATACCAGGTATTCAGGTGTGTGTCTCCATTGATCAACATTGTCCTTCTGCCACCGTATGTGTGCATAACTGTTGTGAAGTAAACTGGTTTATATGATGTGAAGAAGCTTAAATTTATGCCTTTTTCAGGATTGATTTCAAGCAATTGAAATAAAACCTAGGAAACCAGGCTCCCTTTTTTCTGTTTTTTTCCTCATTTGACATTTTATGAAAATGTCTGTCTTTTGTTACTCTGAAGGTCTATGACAGTAATTTGAACACAATGTTTGTGTCTCACTACAACCATCAGTTCTTATGGTGACAGCTGGTACTTTCAAGACAACTGATACTGTAGCTGTTTCTTCTGTAGCTCACATAAACACCACACACTTCCTATGAGCCATGAGGACATCCAGGCACCTTTTACGAACATCATGTTTTTGTACAGCAGCATACATTAAATCTTGTATATGATAAAGGCTGTATTAAGAGACCGCTGCATATGTGTAAATATGTACCCAGATGATACTTATGAGTTCAATTAGAAAACAAAAGCACAGTTAAATTGGTACAGTTCTATAACATCTAATGAGCATACTTTTTAAGTTCATCTTCATATTTTTTGGTTCTTAATCTCAATCTATGATCTGAAAAGATATTATTAATACTCCTATGATTCAGCAGATAATGTAACAGTTTCATGAGAAATGCTAACGTGTGTCAAATAATGTCTTTCTTGAACTGTATTTGAAGACACCTTCCAGATCTTTTCTCTCATCATGAACTCACAAATTTATTAAGTGCAACAGGAATAGAAATTAGTGTGATGCACTTTAATTTGATCCTCTTTAAAATGTTGTATCTTCTACAAGGTGAAATGTTCATGAATAATGTGTTTTCTGCAGTGGTGAGTTACTCATTTGGTGCAATGATGGAGTCATCCTCCAACTTCTCAGCACTTGTGTCATCATATTGTGCCTCATGACCAAGTGACACAGAGCTAGAATACCAGACCGCACTTTGTCCAGCATGTTGTCCAACAAAACATGGAACATTTATGATTAAAAATCATCTTTTGATAATTTTAAGCCATTGAGTTGAGCACATTTCAGGAGGAATGCTGGCTTACACTTATCCTTGTTCCTACCAATATTTCAGAATATGGTAGAATTAGGTTGTCACTTGTTTATTATGGTACTTATCTAATAAAAAAGCCTATCTGCCACAGTAAAGGCTACTTGAAAAGTAAATGGATAGAGCAATATTTCCTTGGTTAACACAAATCAGAACTAGATCGGTGTGTCATAGACTAGTGGTTCTGCTCAAGCCCCCTGCTTATTCAGTGTATCTACACTTGTATATTTAGACAGATATTTCAAATGGTAATGTCTATCAGTGTAAGGGTTACCTATACTACTTATGAAACAAAAAGCATTAAGCTAAATGTAGGATCTGTTTAGCTTCTTGTCTGCTCTTCCTAGTTCGTTCAGATTTGATATTATGTTTCTTTTCAGTTTCCACTATTACATCGGCCTGTGTGAGAGCCCATATTATGCTTTTTGAAGTTTAATATGCCCATTGATGTGTTTCAAATATCATCTGATGTAGAGCACTTCTATACACAAGACAGTCTGTGGAATCACTTCTTTTTCTCCCATTTTCCCAGCACCTAAATGGTTTGTTCCACTGGCACCCCTGAATAGTTCTACAAGTGTTATGTCCTGTTTCCCCTACAGTTTAAGCTCTTGGCTCAGGCAGTCAAGCCAGGTGTAGGGCATTGATTGTTAAATGAATTCAGAGCTGTTGACAACATGTAGCTAAGCAGCGCTGAATTGTCCAATTATCACAGAGCACTCAGAGATCAACCCATCTGAGTGGACTGGTCCCACATGGAAAGGGGGCTTTAAAGGGGCAGGAGGTCCAACAAAGCTCCCAGGCAGTCTAGTATAGAGGGTATGGGCCTGACATCTCAGTTAACAAAAATCAGTGGGCTGCCAGCTTCTGAGTGGCAAAGGTACCAACTGACAACCGCAATTAAGAAACTGGTATCAAATCACTGAGCATACACATGGTTCCTTCCTCTGGTTTGCCTTTCCTCTAGTTTTTATCTTTAAAAACTTTGTTACATTAAATTTCAGCAAACCATTCATAAAGTTAAAATTCAATGTCTTAAATGATGTGGAAATGAAGACAACAGATTACATTTTCATGCTTGTAGCTTTCATAATACCCAGGGAAGTCTCAGTTAACAATTTAAAAAAAGTTTAGTCCACAGATTTTACTGAAAATTGTCAAAATAACTACATCAATGTGACTCCCATCTGGCCAATTATTAGTGTTATTATGACATATTTTTGGAACAAAAAAGTTTCTTCCCTTCAAGGTGTTACACTGCAAATGAATAAAACCACAAAACAACAGTCAAATGGATGCTAAAGCTGTATGTTCAGAGAAAGCTTGTCTACATTGAATTAATTTTGTACAGACCACTCAGACACAGTTATACAGTCACAACTAGGCTACATCCTAGCTTACGCTGATATATGCTGCCTTATGTAATTTGAGGACTGTAATAGTTTATCAAACATAAATCAATCCACATTTTCTGTGATGAACATAATCAAAAATTTGAATGCCTACTGAAAACGCTGCAGTTTTCTGTTTTGTTTTCTAACTCAGGCGACAGGAAATTGTTCTGCCACAGTGAGTGGAACTGCCAATCTGACACTCATTTTCTGACATAATGCGTCCCTCTATAGGCCTATACAGTGCAATATGACCTTTTATTTAAAAAAAAAAAAAACATAGATAGGCTGAATGCAATGTTTTCCTGAAGATAGAAGTGTAGGTGATGAACGGACTGTCAACAAGTTAACATTCTATGACAGTCCTGTAAGACTTCAGAATCAAAATGCATTTAATCTTACTTTAATGTGTAACACTAGTGAGCCAGTTTGTTCAATGTAATTAACTTATTAAATTATTTTTTAGACTTTCAGGTAGGCTAATGATAGTTCAAAGTGTAACAAATCATTCAGTAAACACATATATGCTGTTTCACGTTTTACAACTACGAATCATTGTTAGCTTTGAAATGATGATGTTACGTAGTCTTTGGCTCAGTTTTATCATTTTTATCATGACTTGTCACATTTTCAGGTGTTCTTGTCGCCATTTTGGAACTGGAGGCTGTAGACGACAACGGTGTCCATGGCAGCAGAGACATTTCTAACGTCTGTAGGAGCCGTTGGACCCTCAGACGTTGCTCTGCTGGCCCCTCTCAGCCCCTGTATGCATGTTCATTAGCGTTTGAGCATGCAGCCCCCCTTCGTTTCTCCTCTTACGCAAAAAGCAGCGGACGGTTGTGATTTGCTAGCCTCAGCCCTCCCTCTTCAGAGGGCAACTTATTACGGGAGTTAGCAGGCGGGGCTGGTTTCCCCGAGAGATAAATTGTGTGTGGTACAATTGGTGGAGTCGGGTACGAGACTGTCCTTTCGCATTTCCTGTGAGGGACAGTTAACAGCCTCAAGCGTCGCCGTCACAAAATCCGTTAAGAAATCAGCCCAAAAAAAAAAAAGAAAATCAGGGGATTTATCGAGGAGTTAATATGTCTGGAAATAAAGACAGTGACGGCGGATGGAGGACATTTCTGTGGAATTCTGAGAAGAAGGAGTTTCTTGGGCGAACAGGCAGCAGTTGGTGTAAGTACTCCCTTTTCCTGTTATCTGACTGAACTAACACGGAGCTCCTGTTCAAACTCGACCGTCAAATGTCAGTTAGACATGTTAAAGCGGATAGTACACGCTGAGAGAGTTGAAGCAGTCTTGAAAATGTTGTTTTCTCATTTATTTCCTCCATTTCCTGACTGTGGGTAACAGACAGCACCTGTTTGATCCGTGACATGCTGCGTCGTGACTTCGTTTTTTCAATGGAGGCTGTGTTAGAAGTTGGCTCTTATACAGTCTGATTTAACGTTAAAAGAAAACGCCATACTTTATAACTTGGACTTCTAAACATGCTACAGGTCATTTTCTGTCTGAAACAGGCTTATGTGTGATAGGAAAAATCAATTAACTCCCCTTGTAAATGAGTAATGAAGCCTTAAATACAGTTGCAGCGACAGTAAACAGACATTTTCCAAGATGTAAATCAGCCTTTTAGCTCTATGGTTAAAAGCAATGTGACATGATTACCTAAGGCTCAGCTCATACTGAAGCATTCATTAATAAACGTCCTTTATGAAAAGGTCATCCTGAAGGACAGACTGTGGTGGGCCAGGACTTTCCATTGGTACAACAAATGCTCAAAGTTGAGTTTAACCACACTGGGCTGCCTCTTTTCTGTGTTTGAGCCTCATAGAAAAAACAAGAGGACATTTTATTCCTCTCACTAATTACCTGAATGGCTAATCCCTGGCTGCTGTGAATGAGTACAGACCCGGGGATATGCTCTACAAACCCAAGATTATTGGATTTACCACTGTTTTCAATACTTTTAAGACGGGGGAATGCTCGCCTAATACGGTCAGCTGTGGATGTTAGTGTGATTGGATAACTGGAGTCCATTATACAGTACCCATTAAGCTCTCTAAGCCGTTTTACACATTTAAAAATGGCATTTTCTTCCCCTCTTGTATGCTGGGTTCGTCCGGCAGACACAACATGGTGCTGGGAGCAGATCACGACTCACATGTCTCGATGGGGCCGCCCCTCTCTCTCCATCTACCGAGTCATATTTCTTTCTTCCTGAAAGAGAGCAGGCATAGGCTGGGTTTTTGGTGCTAGTTCAATTCCTGAAAAGATCACCAGGAGCTTAAATGAACTCTGGGCAGAGGAGGGGGGTAATTATTCGACTGTAAATCACTGTAATGTCGCCATTACACTGGAGCTCCAGCAATGGCGAGTTTACTGCGAACTTGCCCCTTCTTTTCGACGGTAATTTGCCCTCGTAGCGTGTCGGGAGCGGATCAATGTTGGCATTAATGTAGTTACATCGTTACTAAGCATCCATTTCATGTTTCCTGTTGCTCTCCGTCGTGAGGCAGAGTGATGTCGCACTAACTAAAAGAGAGCAACAGGTCTATCTGTGCCCTTGAGTTGCTGAAACCATCACTCTCTCTTTTGCTACACCCTAGGGCTGGGAAACATTGACTTCAAACACATCTGTATAAAATGCATTGTCACTCAAAGTAGAGTGTAACACATCATTCGTACTATTTAGTTTATTTTTAGAAGGAAAAAATAGCTGCTGTGCTAAATACTCATTAAAACAAGTTTATTCAGTGTAAGGAAGTTCAGTATAAGGTATTTGCTAATATCTCACTATTGCCTTATGTAACACATCACTATCAAGAGCACATTCTCATTTATACTAGAATTGAACTGTTTCTTGTGTTTTGACAAACTTCTGTGTAAAAAAGACAAACACTTAATACACAAATACTGTTGATTTGTAAATGTAGACATTTTATGGACTTTCATATCGATTATAGCCAAGTTTTGAGATTTGTAAGGCTGATTAATGAACTATTAATACTCACAGAAATGTTGATTTCTGTCAGCACTAGAGTGTAAATTTTGAAGGTATTACCTGCTGATTCCTATGCCATGGCGATCATATCATGCATCTCTGGTTTAATGGACCTACAAATTAACTGTTGTAGTTAGTGACACAAGATTATCATTGCCATGGGATTAAAATTCCATGGCTTCGAGCCATTTCTCTTTTTCCCACCAGTTGTTAACTCATTTGCTCATTGTGGGAACATTGTAACAAGTATTTCCTAAAGAGTACATTTTAAATATGGTTTGCTTGGACATACATGCTGTCAGCATCTTGTACTGAATGACTTAATGATTTTGGGCACATTGTTTTAACCCTTTAAGGCCCAAGACCATAGATTATAGCCAGACAATTCAAATTTTTTGGAGCTGAAATGTTTGTTTCACTTTCTGCTAAAATCCTAAAAATACAAAAATGCCCATAAAATTCAACATATAGATTTTTTGTATCTCATTTCATACATAAGATGTTTTTGGCAATTGATAATCCCATTTGAGGACATTTTTTATCATTTATCTGATTGTACTCGGATATTTTTTTTGTAATTTGTTGATTATAATGAGTAGATAGAGGTATTATAAAAGTATGTATCAAATATGATACAATTGGCTTTATAGGGTTAATTGTGCTAATACTATATGACCATTTAAATGGCATGAATTAGCAAATCCTCTTGTAGTTTCCAACCAGGTTTTCAATTTATTTTTGTGAATCTAGCATGCAAGCATAACAACGCTTACATTTAGGATGCCTCTATATTATAGCACTGCCAACCCACATAGCGCTTCTCTATTAGAGCTCAAAACATGACGAATGATATGTATGAGTTTGATGTTTTTTGCACTATTGATCATTAAAATGCTGGATATTTGTTATTTAAAACACTGCCCTCTATGAATAAAGAATGACTTTCATTTATTGGGAGTGTCAGTGTAGTTGGACTATACAGTAATCAGGGTTCGAACCATGGTTTGTGATTGTGCTGTAACAGCCATCATAAAGTTGCTAAGTCAAAAAATATGATGATATAATTCTGGTCTAATAAATATTCATTCACAGACACTGACAGTGCCGCTGAGCTGAACATGTGCTGATGAATTTGATGACGGAGAAACAGGAAGTTTCGATGACACAGTTTCAGTGTCTGTCTGTGCTCATTTGGATGTTAAAGACTCGTGCCAAGAGTGTAGAAGAAAATGAACCACAAAACTGGTTTCAGGCATCGACTCTGCTTCAGTAAAAATGTCAGAAAAAGTGTGAAGACACGAGTGAGGTGTGAATGTGGTGAAGGACCCCTTCACACGCTGCAGCAGTCTTGTGGGGGAGGTGCTCTCCCTCTCTCTCCTCATTCAAACTTTGCCTCTCACCAGCAACAGGCCGGTCGCTGGGCTATTTACATATCTGGGCAACAGTTGTTGAGACCGAGCATTTCTCTGGCTTACAGACACAGAGCTGTGTATTTGAATCACTCTAACAAAATCAATCCTCACTCCTCCCTCCAGATTGATTGTAATAGGCCAAGTAGTAGGTTGCACAATATTCACAGTTTTACCATTATGAGTTTGAGCTCCTGCCATGAACACATTAAGTCTGAATTAAATACAGTGAATAAAGGAAGTCTGAGATACCTACAAGCAGTGTCTTTTTTTACCCTGTGTGTACAGTTTTACACACTCTCACACCATTTTGATGCTGTGAGATGCCACTTAAGCTGTATTTGTCTGTTGGAAGTGGTCCCACTTAACTTGACTCACTCCATTCCTTTTTGACATTTTTTTTTGTAATAATATGCTTTCATATTACCTACAACAGGTAGGATTATCATGGTGCTGCTGTGGATAACTACTATGATATTAAACACAACGGCAATGGAGCACATGAAGGGGAATGTGCTCTCAGGGGCCGTTTACATGGAAACTCCTGACTTGAAGACGCAAAGATTCTTCCTTTCCGTTTTCGAATTCTTCTGCGTTTAGATGACAACGCTCGGAGACGAGTTAATCCCCTGTAAATCCGCTGTAGTGTGCATGCCAGTTCAGTAGATGGCGGTGTAGGTCTGCAGAGAGGCAGCGCTGCTACAACACACGAACGAAGAAGAAAAACTTTCACAAACAACAATGGCGAATAGACACACAGAGAAGCAGGAGTTTCTTTTTTGGACAACAAATCAGTTTGGACAACAAATCTGTCTGGATAGTTTTTTCTGGATAACAAACCGAGCACGGTAAGACGCTCACACGTTACTCGGCGGACGGAGGAAGCTGCTGTTGTTCCTGGTATGCGTGCGCAGCCTCCATGTGAAAGAGTACTGCGCATGCGTTGACGTCAGTGTTTCCCCCTGAAACGCTCTGCTCTGTGTTTACACGAGGCCGGATGGAGGAGCGGATTCAAATCTTTCCACTCTGGGGAGCGGTTTCAAAAATTTGCATTTTCGGTGGAAACGCAACGTGGTCTCATCTAAACGGAAGGCCAAAACGCAACGAAATGTTTGCGGAATTGACCGTTTTCGGCGTCATGTAAACGGCCCCTCAGTTCACGGTCTTACTTTTGTCGCACCAAGGAGAGGACTCCAGTGGAAACATTCTTACAGCTGGACAAAATACCGTCGAACAGTACAGAGAGTTTGAGAAATCTTCATGTGTTGGACATTTCATCCATGATACTCTTAGACCATGTTTACACGGAGACACTGACCCAAAACAGAAAGGTTTTTCCTTTGCGTATTTAAAATCAATTCAAAAAACAAAAAAGGGACGGAGAAAAAGGATTGGAGCAGGTACTATATCATGAAAATAACAGTGCATATATGAAAAGTCATTTTTACTGTCTTCCTAGGATTGGTCATATGAAAAGCTGTTAATGGCACTTCCAAAATATTTCAAAGCTGAGATTTTGGGAGTTGCGACGTGTCTGATTACATTTAAGGAAAATGCAGAGCAGAATGGACTTAAGATTTTACAAGACTGTAAGAAAGAGTAATGACAAATGCTGATCTAGAGCTGTGGTTCTCAGCTGGTCTTGTCTCAAAATCCACTATCATCTTTTTAGTAAGACAGGTAATCCAAAGTTTCTATATAAAAAAAGTATTTCTAAAATTTCCTTGGAAAAGTCAGTTTTGACCCGATACTGAAAGAAACATGACTGAACCAAACAAACATGTTTGAAAAACACATCATTACAATAGAAGCCCAATTGTTACAATTGTTTTGCTCTCTGTTTTGTCATAACATGTACTGGTAGATATATTTAGAGATCTCAAGAAGTTAATACAATAACATGGTAAAGCAGCAACAGTTTTACTGTAACTGTTTCTTCACATCTCTTTCTAACAAAAGTAGACTCTCGCCCTGAAAGGAACATGTCACTTCTTGGCAAAAAATATTGACATTGGTGGTAATGAGTTTGGAAGTATCTACACATTGAATATGGGCAAAAATCCAATACTGTGCTATTGAATATAGTTTGAGCATTCTATAGACCTCTTTTGTCGTAATTTCCTTATATTGCTTATGTTTTCTCTCCTGTTTGATCATGATCACTGCTTTTCTAAGAGGTCATTGTCACTGCCCTGTTAAAAGAATAACCTCTTTATCAGCAGAAACCAGATGTCAACATTTGTTGGTATAACACGGCAAATAAACTGATATCTGTTCATCCCACATTTAAATGCTTTTGGCGGATGTTTGTAAAAAGGACAGATATAGGCCTGTACCTATGTTTATCCCATTCCCTTGCTTATGCAGTTTATTACTTATCATACCTTATACTACAATGACAGAAATTAAATGGAGCACTCATAGTACATTTTTTTCTCCCCTTAAGGCAGTCCATGGATAAATCCATCAATCCACTACCTAAACTGCATATCCCATGCAAAGTTGTGGGTCCTAGGATAGCAAAACACATGACATACAAAATAAGGTAACAATGATGGTTAGATTTATACAAGCTTTTTATTGTTAGTCCTAAGACACGTACTGACTTTATCTGGAATAAGCTACTTTATCTTATGACCTAAAAAATATATTTATAGAGGTAGTTTAATGTCACTGGTTTCTTCATTGATCATTCCCTTCGAGGTCTCTCCAGTTTTGCTGTTCTTAACAGACCCAGCATGGATTTAAACAGCTAAGAAATGTTTACACTCACAGGGGCACACAAGGCTAACAAAAGGCAACAATGGCTGACTTAACAAGTCAACAAACAGAAGAAAAACATGCAAATTTTTCTTGCAAATTTCACCCACCAGTGCAACAGGCTCTGATTGCCACATTTTTAATTTCTTTTTTTCTCAGAAATCTCAGCAGGTTTGTAATCCTACACTACCCATAGGCTCGAGTGTCCGGCTTCAGCTTCCCTCTCAACAGGTGCATCACATAGATGGACCAGTGTTTGCATAGCTCTTCATTAGAAAATAGCTTGCCTAGTGACATGTCTGTTTGTAGCCTGTGGAGTCTGAGGTGTGATTTTAATATTTTCTACACTTTCTTAAGCAGAAAGGATCACAAGATGTCCACACTTGCTCATATATTGTTACTGTAGTAGCAGAATAAGATAGAAAAGTGATGTCTGCAATGTTTGCCTCAGCCTCTGAATGTAAAATAAGAGGAAGTTGTGCTCCTGACGGTATGAGCTGGAGCCTGCTCTGTGTTTGAAATGCAAAAGCTTCTCATATCAGAGCAACACAAGGTGCAGGGATGGGCAGGCTCCTGCAGACTCCTCAGTTTATAGTCTGTTGCAGGAGATAAGGCAGTGAGGTTGAACCTGTTGTCAACCAGCCTAACTGGTTTCACCAGGGCTGATGTGGACATGCAGCTGGCGGTGGGAAGAAGTTTTGGGAAGGTGCCACAACAACATTGAATATATCAGGCACGGGTAAACTGATGATGATAATGAGCTGTTTGACTGTCTGTGTGCAGGAGCCTGAAAATCAGAAACAGTTTGGTGCCAGGAGACGGCTGTATAACTTTTGACAATGACGTCAAAATACTCCAGTATGTTTGGTTAAGAGAGTCATTTAAGGATGTCTGGAGTAAGAGACGTTGTAGGAACAAGGGGTGTCTCCTTCATATTAGAACCGTGTACTCTGAATTATTTATTGTAGATGGGGCTGATATGTAAGCTTGTCTTATCAATCAATAAAATGTGTTGGTACGTGGAATATTCCTATGCTCTCAGAGGGGCATTTGTCTCTTCTCACAGAGTGTTCCCCAACAGAGACTGAACAAACACAGTCATACTGGTTGTGTAATGTTGCTGTTATTTCAAACTTGGTGTTGCAGAAGCACAATGGAGCAAAGTGGGAGCTCCACACACACACAACACTGTGCTCTCCTTATTGATCATTGATTGTTTGATTATCTAGTCTTGACTGCATAATGCTATTATTACAACCTCCAAAGCAAGCACAGAGGAGGGATCACCTGGACCCTTTATTATGCCATAGAGCATACGCACAGAAGTCATACCATCACAGGGGTATTTGAGCTGCTATGAAATAACTTCATACCCTTGAAATGATCGGGGGATTAGAAAAATTGTCATATTATTTTTATTGTCATGATTTTTGAGTTCACTAATTAGCCACACAATGTGAATATAGATTTTAGGGCTGGGTTAAAAAAATCGATTTAAATCGATTTTCCTTTAACTGGTTCGTAATCGATACATAAAATCCAAAGATCGATCTTTTAACTTGGGTAGTTTTTCTTCTTTGGATATGCAGAGAAGCAGTTTAGCGTTGCTTTCTACTGAACAAGATCTCATGAGATGTTACTGCAAACAAACATGGTGGAAGCACCATATGGGCACCACTGGCAAGTTCAAAAGCTGATGTTTGGATGAGGATGTACAGTATTTTAGATTTAACAAGTACAAAGGAAAATACAAGTTGGACAAAAAACAAGTAATATGCAGAAAATGCATTAATGCATATCATTCAGATATGATTAATGTAACTGCTTTGGGTGTAGTTCTTAATGTTAAAACAATTTTTAATGATGTACCAGGTCAAAAGGTCACTTTTTAAATTTACAGCACTATTTTAACTAAGATATCCCAGACTGAATAAATATTGAATTGAATCGTGAGTAGAATCGATTTGAGACCTTGTAATATCCAATCGAATCGATCCAGAAAATCTGAATCGATACCCAGCCCTAACAGATATATGAGACTTTGTAAGAATTGTAGTGAAACATTTTAACAATACCTGTTTGATAACAACTCCTCACAGATGTCCTTATCCCCCAGTAATTGTCAGAGTTTTTGCTTTCAAATGTCAGAATATGTTCAGACTGACAAATTCATACATGCACTCAATTTTCTATTCTTTAAAGAACCCTGCATTTCCAAAAAAAAAGAAAAAAGAGAGAACTCTCCAATCATTTTGGCTGAAATCAAGAGTACAGCCATATGTTTTTTTCACCGAGGAAGAGCACTGACATAATTAAACTCTTTTGACTCCTTTTTGGTTCTCATCAGCACTACCTCCTTTTTTTAAAAAGCAATTTCAGTGTGGAAGTGGAAAAATGTAGATATCAGCAGATAATAGCTGAAAAAAGTCAAATTAAGTCATCCATAATGCTTCACCACACTATGGCTGACTACATAATCATATGAATCATATGTGAGTGTCCCAACCTGCAAGCAATGAAGTTATAAACTGCACAATGTGGTGCAACTTTTCTGCCTGGACGCCCTGTTTCTGTTTTGCTCTCTGTGGCTTTCATCGATGTGAATGAAGGCTGAGAAAAAAGGTATTTTAATGAGACTCAGGAGGGATTTTTCTTTGACTTTTCTCACTCAGCAGAGCTTGAGTGTCTGCATAACATTGTGGAAATAAAAGAGAATTTTTCTGTTTCTGTGAGGGAAATTATTTACTTTGACTTTCAACACTGACAGGGAAACTTTGTTTGGCTCACAGAGAGCTGTGCATTAACAAGTGTATAAGTCTACTGAATGCCTGTTTCACAGTGAAAGCCCTTAATGTAGAGCTGGACAATCATGGAACTTCACTCTCTATTCACTCCTTCCACATGAAAACTGCAATGAGCATGAAGCTACAGAGAATGATTCTTTAAGTGGTTTTAACTGCAAACACGTGTATACTAGGCATTAGGCCTGACTTCCTCTTCCTATCTCAGTCAGCGTTGAACATCAGAACACACTATATTGTCCTATCTTACAGCTTGTTGTAAATCTTTTTATGTTTATGGAAACACAACATGTTTCCAAGCTCTAGTAACAGGAAATTGGCTGGATTGAAACAAGAACAACTAGTCGTCCGCATTTAAGATTCCCCCCATCGATTAAGTGAAACCTTGTTGCTCAGCAGAGAGACCACAGCCGGTTTTCATGAAGAACCTGTTGGGAAGTGACCAGTCAGCGGGGGAAGGGCCTGTGTGACAGGAGGCTGATAGGAGCCACCAGCCTGACTCATGCTGTTGAGCAGGAACTGCAGCCCCCTCCTGCTGTTGCATAATTGGAGAAAATTTTAAATTAGGTAAAAAAATCCACTCATGATTGCTCTAAAATAACCCCCATGATGAGGAAACAAAAGGGTCATAGAGTGGAAGAAGTTCATGGAGGATTTGATAGATGCATTTCCATGTTTTTCTTGGCTCCTTGAGGATACTTTGTCTGAATGTTGTTGTGATATGCCAACAGTAGATTTATACAGGGACCTCAGTAAAGCTCTGGTGCTCAGTTTATTATACACATACTTATACATCAGAACAGTCAAAGGATTGTCATTGAATCAGAGCTACTTTTCTGCTGTGGCATACAAAACTGTTTTGTAGATGTTATTTTGGCTGTTTTTCTTACATCTTTGTATATTTATCATTTATACTATATACACTAACTGACTGTTTTACAGTGACAGGAAGCCAAAAACAACCATAGAGCTTTTGCATTTAAGATACCAAAGTACCTTTGTTTTTGTTTTTCTGCTTTAGAAAATATATCTTGATCACACTCTCAGCTGCTTAGACCAAAAAAACAACAACACATTATTCTTGCTACAGTTGTTGTAATTTCACTTGATTAATGACCTGTCTCCATCTTTTCTCTCTTACAGCTAAAATCCTCTTGTTCTATGTGATATTTTATGGCTGCTTGGCTGGAATTTTCATTGGGACCATTCAGGCTCTGCTGCTCACTTTAAGTATCTACAAGCCTACCTATCAGGACAGAGTTGCTCCTCCAGGTAATCACATGACTCTCATCCATTCATTAAAAACTAGAGTATAGTACTGTGTTTAAAAAGTAACTAGAACTGGGTTACATGGACCAAAAATTGCATGTTAGTATTTTGATTAAGAAATAATTTGTCATTGCACCAGCATTGTAAACTTACTTTTTTAAATATAGTAAAGTTAAAATGTTATTTAAATCAATGGCAACCAAAATGTAAGTCCCAGACACCCATTATTGTGTAATTTCTTGTTTCAGTTTTAAGCAGTACGGGAAACTTGTATTTGAGATAAAGACCTTGTTGCTCGCCCCTTAACAAAAGGATCAACTCTCATTGAGGAGGCCCTTTTCTCAAATGCTCTTGACAAGTTACATAATGAACCACATGGCCCTGAGCTGCCAAAGCATCAGCACCCTTTGCAGGCCTCAGGAGCGGTGTTGGCATTTTTGAAGGGTGTCACTCATTCAAAGTGCAAATTCATGTTTTATTAGGCCTGATTGATCTGTATGTGCAGGACTATTATGTGTCTGCAGCAGATCAGAATTATTTAAATATTTCACACTTTTATGGACAATAACCCTCATACAAAGTTATAGTTTCCTGTAGAAAAGGAAAATGGACCTTTGTGAGCCTCACACACACCTCTGTCTGTCCCTCATCAGCACCCTCCTGCTTAGAAATTGTTATAAAACTCTGAAAATGTTGATCTTTTAATTCTGAGAATTCCAGCTGAATATAAAGTTATGCTGTACTGTCATATACTCGAATCAGATGTTTATGATTTTTATGATGTTGAAAGCCTGAGCGATACTTCAGCATGTGTATAAGAGTAAAAGTCTGATCTGCTGTGAGCTGCCTTTCTGCTGGGTGGAGAAATATGACATCACAATTAATGTCAGTAAAAGAATTAACATAAAAACGATCTAACTTTAAAACTGAGCTTTCGGTTAAAAAAAATAGTAAAAAAATGTTTATTCAAAATGATCTTCCTGTGGATAGTGTTCAGTAAATCATTGACATTTTTGACCATTAAGGCGACGATGATAACATTCGCTTGTAAGCTTCATAAAAGTAACACAGACTTGATGTCCTGTCTGTCATTTTAAGTATTAATTAAGTTAATTATAATAATATTCTCTTGTAAGCTTCACAAAAGTAACACAGACATAACATGCCCTGTCTGTCATTTATGTATTAATTAAGTTAATTATAATAATATTCTCTTGTAAGCTTCATAAAAGTAACACAGATTTAGAATGCCCTGTCTGTCATTTTATGAATTAGTCGACTTATTAGAGCTTATGCATTTATGTCTGAAGTAAGTGCAGTCATTGATACAGAATTGGTTGATTTGAATTGTTTAGAATAAAATGAATCAAAAGAAAGATTTGAATTAGCAGTTGAAATAAGATTCTTTAGATACTTTACATTGAAAGTGGAGTTAATTAGATACCTTATATAAACAGTGAATATATTTGAAATTTTTTAAGCAAACATTAACAGAAATGTTTGAAAAAATGTTTGAATAAGTTGGTAAAGTATGAAAGAGATATTAATACCAGCTACCAAATGTACATCTTTATGTATTAGGGCACTTTTGATTTAGAAATCAACATCAGCCCAGAATGGGGCCCCTTGTCTGTTTGAGTCTGAGACCAGGGCAACTTATGACCAAGAAAAAGCCTTTATAAGTCTTCAACTTTGTTTTTTATCAAGTCTGATTTTGGAAATCAGGTGAAACTGGTCCCTGTCTGACAGTTTAGCCCAATTCCAACAGGATGCCATGGTTTGTCAACTCCTTTCAATGAGTACAAACAAAAAGGGGTTATAAATCAAACATGGGTTATAAAAACATTTTTGTTGCTGTGGTATCAGACGGGTTTTATTTAATTGTAATAATGCCCCTTTAAAAAGACTCCAAATAAAGTCATAATCCAGTATTAAGCCTAAACATTTCATAGATATGATAGTATTTCTTGGAAGCACAGAAGTGTGAGTAGTTCTCAAGGTAGACTCTCTTTTTACAGAGTGTTTGGTCAAGCTTTTTATCTATAACACAACATAATATAAACATCCAACCAGCCGTGGCCTGCTAAAGTCATAGGAAACATCTAATATGATTTAATACAAATATACGTCTGATATATCGTAGAAAAACAGAGCTGTTTCCCATCCCTATGCGTGTGGGTAATGAAGTTAGAGCTGTCGGTTGGGGTGTGCCGTTGAGCAGCTCGTCTATCAGAAGTCTCTCTGACCTTAGATAGGTTCAGCCATTTTGTCCTTCACTCCTCTGAGCCCGTCAATGTTCCCCCCTGAGGCTACAGGGGAACTGTTGTAGCTTACACTCATTGTGATGAAAATGTGCTCCGTGACTGCGTCACATCCACCGTGTTTACATACGCATGCAAACACGACTGTGTGGCAGCCACAGTTTGTAGGAAAAGAGGTTTGTCCCAGCTCGAAGGCCTCGGAGCTCGTTCTTGTGGGGGGTTCAAAATCTAGTCTATAATCTTGTGAAAACATCAAACAGTGCCACAGTCTCACTGCGAGCATTTCAACATTTCCTGCAAAGCCTTGAGAAGGTGCAGATTTGAAGTGCCTGGCCTCATCATGTTGTGCCAGTACTTGTTTGCACAGCACATGCTCTTCTAGCCTTGGCGGTATTTTTAGCAGCCATTGTAAACCACCGGCTTCATGTACACAGGATCGTTTAAGGCTGACTGTTTGTCTGACAGACATCCACGACTGCGTACAATCAAAGAGCCAGTCTGGCAAGAGGAAGGAGTGCAGGGCGCTTTGAGCTGAAGTGAGTTTCCAGTAGTGGCAAGATAAAGGAAGCAGGGAGAAGTTGCATGTTTTTTTTTCTGAGCTGGAGCCCGCCTCTCACTCTGGGGCTAAAAGTTTCCATTGTGAGAGAGACACACGTGAGAGTACAGGGGTGGGGGCAGGGGATTGGTTAACTTTCACAAGCTGCCACTGAAATTCAACTGACTGCCTGCTAGCTGTCTGTCCTTGCAGCACGAATGCCTCAAATGTTGCTCATAAGCACAGCAGTGATTAAAACAGATCCACAGTGAGGCTGAGGGGAGGTTCATAAAATGTCATGTTTCCTTTGCGCGCCTCTCACCCACCTCACTCTCGCTTCACGCCACGCCTCACTGAGGCCTTGTGCACAAGGTCTGTGGAAAATTACTGCTATAAAGAGCTGACAGAGACCATCAGAGGAAATCCCCAAGACCCTACATTGTGTGTAGCTCTAAGATAGTAGAGCAGAGAGCGGCTCACATGATCCACAGAGCTGCTTATGTCAGACATTCCTTTTGACAACCACTCAGATCAGATTTAGACTTATTTTTGTCATAAAAAGAAAAACTGGAAATGATATTCAGGGTTCCCGCGCGTCCTGGAAAACCTGGAATATGATTGCCCAATTTTCCAGTCATGGAAAACATATGAAAAATGAGGAAAAAAGTGAAATGTCCTGGAAAAGCTTAAATTGTCCTGGAAAATTGTTTGTCTTCCTTCTAGATTGAAACATAGGAAATGAAGTAAAATGTACTTGGTAACTAATGTACACGTAGCCAGAAAATATGAGTAGGTAAAATAATGCAAGTTTAGGCATAAAATATAAAAACTCAAAACAATGGGGACAAAAAGAAATCATAAAAAATTGACAAAATTACTTTTAGGCTAAATCAACAAAATCTATTCATAGAAAAGCAGAGTAAATAAAGATTAAAAATATGTATAACCATAAATGTATAATATTAAGACACATAAAGGCTAGACTAAACAGGAAGCTAACAGACAATGTTTGTGCTGGAGAGTTAGAAACAAAGAAATTCTAAGATCAATATGATCAATAGCTAGAGATATTGTCCATTAACCTCTAATCTTGTTTTTTATAAGGCTAACTAGAATTGAAAACTGCCCACAGCAATAATGTAACTTCAGTTGGTTCTGTGGCACTGGAAAAAGTCCTGGAAAATGTCCTAGATAAGTCCTGGAAAATGATTTCTAGAAAAGAGTGGGAACCCTGATATTGAGTTTTTCACTTTATATCAATACTCACACACTGGCCGCTTTATTAGGTACACTTTGTAAATACCATGTTGGACCCCATTTTGACTTGAATCACCTCTCAGAGATTTTGGTCCATGCTGACATAATAGTATTACACAGGTGATCTATTGGATTAAGATCTGGTGACTGAAGGGGCCATTTGACTGCAGTTAAGCTGTTTTCATGTTCAAGAATCTGCTTTGAGATGATTCGAGCTCTGTGACATGGCACGTTACTGGAAGTAGCCATCAGAGGATGGGTGCACTGCGGTCATTAAAGGATGGACATGGTCTGAAATAATACTGTAGGCTGTGACATTCAAAGGATGCTCAGCTTGTACCAAGGGGCCCAAAGTGTGCCAAGAAAATATCCTCCACACCAGAACAGCCGGAGCCCTCTGAACGAGGCAGTTCGATCCAAGCTTTTATGTTTCTGCCAAATTCTGCCCCTACCATCTTGAATGTTACAGCAGAAAGAAAATATCACATCAGGCAAGATGTTTTCTATCTTCTATCGTTGGATGTTGAGTCTGTGTGGATATTAGCTGCCGTTTCCTGTTCTTACCTGAAAGAAGTGGCGCCCATGTGGTTTTCTGCTGTGGTAGCCCATCTGCCTCATGATTTGTAATGCTCTGTCTTCTTGCATACCTCCATTGTAACAGTGTTAATTTTCCGCTGATGAAAACTAGACTATAACAAAAAAAACACGTGTACATTGAAAAACTAAAACTAAATTAACGGACATTTTCGTCAACAAATAAAGACTAAAATGTTTGTCAAAGACTAAATCAAATCAGACCTAATTTCCTGATATAGAAAGAAGAGATAAATTTGGAATTACAGCTTCTTTGGTTGTGTAGAAAGGTTGGATGAGTTAAGAGGAACATCTAGGCACAACTGCCTTAGCTTCATGGTGGTGGGATCCAAGTGAAAAACATGACTTAAGAAATTAAAGGAAGCCTAAAAAATGCCTTACACTTTCCAATTCATATTTAAGTACATTCATATTTAACTAAATTTACAGTCAACCTCGTCACTTAAAATGTTGTGAAATTCCATCAACTAAAGCTAGACTATGATAAAAACAATTTAGAGGACTTAAATATGACTAAAACTAAATATTTTAGGCTCAAGACTCTAAATAAATTAAAAGTTGAGTCAAAATTAACTCTGGATCGTGCCATAATTATTTGAGTCTCTCTTGCTTGTCTATCATCAGTGGTTTGAGATGATAGACCTCGTGTGCGCACAGCATTTTTGTCCCCTGCATCTCACTGAGTATTTTCCCTTCTTTTTGGACAACTCTGTGTAAACCTGTAGAGATTGTTGTGTGTGAATATCCCAGTAGATCAGCATTTTATGAAATAATTAGGCACCACATTGAAACTAACTTAATCAACTTTCTTCTCCACTCTGAGGCTCCGGAGTGAACTTCAGAAGCTCTTTTTGACCATGTTCACATGCCTAAATGCACTGAGTTGATTCCACGTGATTAATTGGTTAACTGTAGTTCGTAAAATAGCTGGTGAATTTATCTTATTAGTGAGAAACAAACAATTGTTTCAGATATTTATAAATTGCAGGCAAACTTCTACACACTGTTTAAATTACACAAATATGACGGTAACGTGAAAAATCGGTGGAGCTGAGAAAAGCTTTCGGCCATTTGTTTTTCAATGTTGTGCAATTCCAACAGCGCTTTTCTATTTTGTCTTAATATGGCTTATATTCTCTGGGTTTTGTAATTTATGACACAACTGATTAATAAATCATTATTTTTGTAGGGAAGCACAATATTGGTATCTGCAAATGATGTCTTAATAGATATATCATCCTTACATTAGAGCTTTATATATCACACATGCTTTATCAGCTTTAGCAGCACCTGAGGATATAAAAGTTACACCGTGCTCCACCTTTTCATCAATGAATCTATTTGAATAACAACATGGTATCAGTTAAGAAATGTTTCTCTTAGTTTACATTAACAGACTGTGTCACATGTAGTATATATAAGACAAAATGTCTTTGAAAGAAAAAGTGACTTGAATAAACTCCATTATAATCCCCAAAGCTTTGTTTTCAGTCTGTCGTAACTTAAAGACATAAAGCCAGTATGGAGGTGTGTGTTGAAACCTGCCCAGAGATCAGCAGAATAAGCTAGAACATCTGCATGTTGTGATGCCTTCAAGGGCCTGTTGGAAATATTAATGTTCACTTTGACTTGTGTTCAAGTGAATATTCTAGAAGAGTCCAGTTTGGATTTTGGCTATAGCCTTGGGTGAATAACGATGTGCGGAGGTGAAATTTAATGTTTGCCTGGAAATCAGAAATAATCTCATCAGTCGTAACTGAGTTGATGCTGTCAGACTGATTATTATTATTGTTTTAATTATCATTATAAATATCATGATTATTCTTCTTTGTATCTTTACTATTATTACTGTCTATTTTTTATTAGACTTTTTACATTCTTCACTCTTCTGTATAGACTTGATATTTTTTCAGGCTGTTATATATTTTGTTTATAGATGAACACATGTAATAAATAAATGATCACATTGTGTTTTTCAGACATCTCTGCTGACCTTTGAGAGCTTTTGTTCTCTGTTGACTAAACATTCAAGCAGTTGCTTGAATAAAAACAGACATGATTGATCTTGGTATCTGTATCGGCCAAACTTGCTACCAGATGATTGATAATCTGAATTGACAACAAATATCCTGATCGGGGCATCCCTACTGACAGTATTTGGAAAGCTGGAGAGGAGCAAGGGTTCCCCTCAAGTTTCTGTACTCTTTTAATTTCACCAATCATTACAGTGATGGAGATTTAATTATTTTAAAACATATGCTTTAAAATAATACAAAAAATGTTGACAGAGCTCAACATTATTGCTTGTATTTTAGTTGGTATTTGTTTCTCATTTAAATAACAAAAAAGTCAAACATCACTGTCTAGATTATTTAATGTTTTACCACTGTATCCAATAGACTTTTAAAATAGTTTAAATCTTTCCAAGAACCATGTCCATGTTTATAATTCTGGGGATGTGACAACAGTTTTGAAGCTTAATGAAAAATAACTGAAAGAGTGTTGTGCATTTCTCTCTGTCGTAACATACTGTCACAGGAGTTTTGGTCCATATCAGTGTGCCCTGCTTCAGAGAAGAGTTAAAGTTTTTTTTGTCTTTGCCTGTCTTCAATGTATGTATGTTCTTTGATTTTCATATAACTCAAAAAATGTTTTTCTCTTGTTTTTTCAGGCCTATCACACACCCCTCGCTCAGACAAATCTGAAATTGCTTTCAATAAGACTGATCAAAAGAGCTATGCGAAGTACATCGAAAGCCTGAACGGTTTCCTTAAACTGTACGATGACGAGCGTCAGGTTGACCAGTTGAAGTACGAAAACTGCGGTGGTCAGTATCAACCAATCATGCATACAATACTTCACTGTTGTCCTTTAACATTTACCTTGTGTTAATCAATTAAAGTTGACGTTGTATGTTAAAAAAGTAACATATTTCTTCCCAACATCATGTGAGTACCAGCAGGAAATGTGTTTTGTGTGTATCAGTCACATTTGAACGTGTTGTGTCAAATTTACAGACGTTCCTCAGACATACAGGGATCGCGGTGCTCTGGAAGACGACGGGAGTCAGAAGAGAGCGTGCCGTTTCAGCCGCACTCTGCTCGGCAGCTGCTCAGGAGACAAAGATCCCACATACGGCTTCAAAGAGGGGAAGCCCTGCATCATCGTCAAGCTCAACAGGATCGTCAACTTCAGACCAAGGGTAGGCTTATCGCATGTTTACAACTTTACAGCTTGTTATCATCACACTCACGCTGATAAAGATAGACTGTAAAACAACATAATTAAACTACTGAAGTTTAAATGTTTAAGAGTTTAAAACGTCATTATACGGGGGAGGTGATGGTACTGTCACTACTGCACTGTTGACTGTAAAGCAAACAGCAGAGTGTGTTTGTCTGACATCTGATCAGAAATCTGACAGCATAATGAAAGGGGCTTTTTGTTTGACTTGTTGCGTACAGAGATGGACATACTGCAGCCTAAAAGCAACATCAATTCACCAGCCTCATCCAACAGTAACAACCCCGCATCATGAACAAACACTGAAAACAAATCTAGAAAGGGATTTCCTACAGTTAAAAGAACAATACCCTAACTTTATTTTGTCGCACGAATTATAACCAGGACTTAATGGTTAGAGTTGTCTCAGCTTAAAAACTTCTGGTGTGAACATTGGTGGTTCAAGTTTGGTTTCTCCAGCTTTCTCATTGTTTATAGAATGAAGAAGAACAATATACTCACCCAGAAGGCTTTCCTGATCCAAACAGTGCTTTGGGAGATATTTAGATCCAAAATCGAGCGTCACACAGGGCATGTATAGCGCCACTCCTAAAACTGAATTACTCGATTTTGGATCTAAATATCTCCTGAAGCACTGTTTGGATCAGCAAAGCCTTCTGGGTGAGTATATTGTTCTACTTCATTCTATAAACAATGTGAAAGCTGCAGAAACTGAACTTATCCTTAGAGATTTTCTGTCTGGCAACACGGAGCAAAAATATGCTTGTCAGGTTAATCAACGACTCCTAAGCTATGCATGCTAACAAGTGGATGGGTATTTTCTTAAACTGTGGTTGTTGTCCGGTGTACATTCCTATCAAATCTCTTTTATTTATGTTCCCAAATTACATTTTAATTTGTCCCATTTTTTCAGTTATAAATTTTTGAAAATGATGTTTTTAGTGTTTTATTAAAATGTAACCCAGAGACACTGTATAAGTATAAAAAAATATAATCATTCACCCTTCAGGTGGTCTTCAAATGTATCTTCGAGGGTCCAGTCACCAGTATGTTTTTGCAGAACATTTGATCACCTGACACATAATAATCGTTGGGAAACTGCTCTGCCTAGGACTTTGGAGTTTCGTAGCTTCTTTGCCAACTTAACCAGTGTGTCGACATTTACATTGTTATTAAGGGAAGAAGGGATGAATGGGAAAATGAAGAGTGCATTGTCCCCAGCCTTAGTGACTGCTCTTGGAGCATTTTCCAGAGAGCTACGTTCCGTTTTATTCAAAAAAAAATTTGCAATTATGATGTTCATATTAAATTCCGCTGTTACTGCCCAGTTCTATTATTCCATTTGCAGTTCTGTTATCATGGAATTTATGGGGCCCTAACTGTGTTTTAGAGAATAATACCATACACACCGGGAGCTGCACGACTTCAGCATTTTTATTTCAACTGCTGAAAATGTCATGATTAAAAACCAAGGTACGAGCAACACTATGCACTTAGAAAATAGAATGCATGTGCTGCCGACATTAAAAGAGCAAAGTAATGCGTAGTAATGTGTGCACCAGTAAGCTGTGTGTGTGGGTATGTTGAAATACTGTCACTGTTTAGGCCAATTTTGAGTAGTGATCCTGGTTTGCATTTAAAAGTAAAAGACATTAGCATGAGCTGGATGAAGGCTTGCAACCTTGCAGTGCAGATGGATCCACCTGATTCAGTGTGTGTAATCAGACAGCTTCAGTCTGCAACAACTGAGTGGCCCGAAGGGGGACGGCTGAATCAGCGACGTTAACAGCAGGACGAAAAGGGAGCTACGAGAGAGACGACAGCAGGAAGCTACTTTGTTCAGACATTAGCATAGCAGAGATGCTAACAGCCTCAGTAGCTGTTTTATCAGATTTTACCAAACCTTTTCATAGAAAGAATATTTTTGCTTAGCTTCCAACATGCAAGTTTGTTTTTTAAAGCTCATATTCTGTCCTTTACCCTGCAGCACTAGAGCCAGCCTACTACATTATCTGATTGGGTGTTTATAGAAAAACTTTTCAAAAAATGTAAAAAAAAAAAAAAAAAAAAAAAAGATATTGTTTTCTTCTCCATGGAGACAGGGCTACAGATTTCAATCAGAGACCTGTCTGATGAGTAAGAACCTTTTGTAACTAGAAAAGCTCAGCTCCACCCATAAATTGTGGGATGAAAAAAATTAATCTGCTAGATTAGTGTTGACATAAATATCATCTAGTGGAGTGACCTAGCTAGTAGTCGGTCTTGTAACGAGTTGACCGAGCCAGTATGCTGATGAAAATCCATCAAGTAGTTTTTGCGTAATCTTGCTGACAAACAGACAAACAGACAGACCCTGGTGAAAACATAACCTCCTTGGCAGAAGTAATAAATTACAAAAAACCACAGCCACAGGAAGCCATGGTCTGACACCTCACACTGCCACAGTCACAGCGGGTCTCATCCAGAACGTTGGCTTGGTTTTTGTCTTTGCAGTGTTGGGGAAGATAATCACGTGGTGTGACAGCAAAACCAAACAGACAGATGTATAGATGGACGGATGGATTGAACACCCCTGTAATCAGAGTGTCACGGGTTCAGATTAAAGAAAGAGTTCAGCTTTTCTTTCAACTGTTGCTTTAAGATGATTATTATTTGGGTTGTTACTGCTGATTGACCAATGCTGAGGTCAGACTGTACATATTTTTGTCGGTTAGGAAGGTCACTGTCAGATAAGGGGACCACAGAGCCATCGAACTGTGCTGTGAGTTGCTCGACAAGCCTGACAGACCGCATAATTAAACCCACAACATATACGGGAAAGATATAAAATGATCACACTGTAGTCAGAGTACTGTTCTTTTGTTTCTCTTTGCAGACTTTATGATGAATGTTGTGCTGCCTTGATACCTCTGCTGTGTCTCTCCAGCTTTTCTCTTATTAAAGTCTGAAGGAAGCTCCTCTACAGTACTTCTCCAAGGAAGAGATGCTATTGTGACCTTTGTTTCAATCTTTTTGTGTCAGTTTTCAAAGACAGAAGTTGATGCAACTTCCATGTTTGACTCATATGCAGAGCTTGTAGTGCTCATTGTTAATATCCCTGACATGCAATGAAGGACTTTAGCTGCATTTTTTTATTTCTAAATATCATTCATTCATTCATTTTCTGTACAGCTTACCCCTTTTGGGGTAGCAGGGGGCTGGAGCCTATCCCAGCTGTTATTGGGCAAGAGGAGGGTTACACCCTGAGCTGGTTGCCAGCCAATCACAGGGCCATAATCCAAAGGAACAGAGCCATTGTAAATGCAAACTTTTTAAAAAAGGAGTCCCATACTGCCTAATTTAAAAAGGTTCTTCTGAAATGAGAGTTACAGAAAGTCTCTTTAAGTTGTGCTGCTCTTATATATTTTCTAAAGTCCCAGAGATTCTAAGTTAACAGAGTAATCAGGCTTAAGTAAAAAAAGAAATTTTGTTTGACATTTTCTCAACCCCCAAATCTAAAATACATGAGCTTATTGATAAACAGTAAACAATGAACAGGGAGACAGATTGAGCATCAGCTTCAGTCAGAATAACAGCTTGGCTGTGAGCTGGGAAAAACAAAACCTGAGACCCAATCTTTAGGCATATGACAAAAGCTAGTTTTCTTAATTTACAAGCTTATATGTTTGACAAAATTGTCATTAAGTGTCTAAATTTAACACCAAGAGAAGACAAATCTGTTTTTGGTGAGAAACCAACCATTGTCCATCTGTTTTCATCAGGTCAATAGATAAAAATGCCTGGACTGTTTTTCATGTTACATTTGATTCTGCACATGTGCAAATGAGGATGCGTCCTTTTAAGTCACACCACCAACCAATGGCCCGGCATTTCTCTGATGAATTATCTTCTGTTCTTACTGGTATCTTGCAAACTAACTCTACAAGCCAACAGATATCCTGATGTGATGTCAGTAGTTCCCACTGAGGTTTCATCCATTTATGATTCAAACCTGCTACGACTCCTCCAGCAGATGTTTTCTCTGTGTGCGCTCTGTGTTCATACAAGTGTCCTCATGTATCCAAAACAAACAGCGGACATAATCCCTGCAAAGATCACCGAGTTATCTGCTGGGCAGTGGTTGTTTTCTATTTCGGGCCTCACTGTAAACAGCTGATCCACACGCTGTCTTACTGTGCAGCAGCTACTTTAGTCCAGTCTGTGAGCTTTCAGACTCATCAGTGACATTTTTGTCTTCAGTGGCCAACATTATTCCTCTGATATACCTGCAGGGTGAAAACGTCACAGCTCGGGACAGCAGTGTGAAAAGGCTTAGGTCGGACTAACACTAGACTGTGACTGAGCGAGTCTGTGTTAAACCTCAGCAGGACCCGAACTGGTCAAGGCATTCAGTGCTTCACATTCTCCACGACTCTGACTTTGATTTTCATGAACATGAATTTGTTGCAAAGTAAAAGCTGCCTCTTTGTCGGCCTCTGGCCATCAGGAGGGAAAGTGTGCATTGCTGTTGTGCCAAAACGAAAGCAGAAGATGTGAATGGAGTTTAAAGTTATGGCTGTATGTTCACAGTCCACACAAGCAACCAGCAGAAAAAGGATTTCTCCAGCTGTTGGAGCAGAGGTTTACACTCTGCTATCCAGAAACTGATGTTCCCCTCCTGCTGGGTTACTGGGACAAGTTCAGTGGCTTCAGTGATCTAACTGTTGCTCGACATTAATATGCAAAATTAAAGTGAAAAGAGAAGATGTCCCCATGCAGACATTGTCTTCAAAACTGAGGTTTCCCAAGAAATAACCCAACCAAAGCAGCTAAGTTTTTCAAACAACATCCTCATCCTTTCAAAAACACACTTTCAGACATTGTTTATTACTGTGTAATGATGTCCATGATATGCAGTTTTTAAATTTTATTCTTTTTTGGTTGTTTCTATACCAAATACCAAACTGCTGTTAGCAAGCTACAACCACAATAGCCACAGTATTACTGTTTTGTATCATAATAATCAACTATTTCACTTTGTTTTAAATATATAATTTTTTTGGAAGTTTGCATTTAAAATTGGCTCACAAATGAACGGCTCACTCACAACCGAGTATCTGTTCACATCGTTCACTGAAAAGAGCTGTTCAGTAGAGACTGCTCTTTTGCTAACGTCACATCTCTGACACAAACCACTGCAGAAGTAGGTCGACAAAACAAACCTCTGTTTCTGAATAGACGAAGATAATATGATAGTATGAGATTGTGTAACACAAGAGTTTATCTGATGACTGTAGGCTAGATTTACCCGTTGACTCCCAGTGTTTGAGCTAAGCTAACTGCAGTAGGTGAGCTTTGGCCTTCTCTATCTTGTTACTGGAGGCAGAGGTGTAAGAATAACATCTGACATGAAAACAAAGAAAATGTTGGCATACCCCTTTAAATTGGCAACAGTCACACAGTTTTACATCCTCCTGAGGGGAGTTCAGGGTCTGTGCATGGACTGTTAGAGCAGCTCGTGAAAAGAGACTCTGATATCAGATTGTGACTTTCTCTCCCTTTGCATTTGTGGGTTTTCCCCAGTTATTCCTGTTTCCTCCCACAGATGAGAAACACACTTGTTGCGTTGACAGGCGACTCTTAAATTGCTCGTAGGCGATGGCATAGGCTGGTGGGCCAACACTCACTGCAGCCCGCTTCTGCTTCCATTCTCAGTGATGCCTTACAAACAAACTAAATCAGGATGTCGATGCTCAACGTGCCCTCTTGGTTTCATTTCAGGCTCCTTCTGACAATCAGTCCCTCCCAGAGGCCCTGCAGGGAAAGCTCCAGCCCTTCCTGATCCCCATCCACTGCAAAAACAAGGTATGATTGGCTCAGCAGCAGCTAAACCTCGTGTGCTACTTCACTCTCTTGGATTTCTCTGAAGCATCACTGCTGCACAAAGGCTAGGTTTTAGCTTGAATTTTTTTTTTGTCTTTGCAGAGGCCTGAAGACGCAGGAAAGATTGGTGAGATCAAGTACTTCGGCATAGCCGAGGGCTTCCCCCTGCAGTACTACCCTTACTACGGCAAGCAGCTGCATCCTCAGTACCTGCAGCCTCTGGTGGCCATCCAGTTCACCAACCTCACCCTGTTCGAGGAGATCCGCGTGGAGTGCAAAGCTTACGGGGCCAACATCGACTACAGCGAGAAAGACCGTTACCAAGGACGCTTTGACGTTAAGTTCACTATCAAGTCGTGACCTCAGCCGTGATGCGCGCTCCTCTTCATTTTGAAACCAATCAAATGTAGAGAGAAATAAAAGAGTTCAGATAAAAAAACACCACTAGTCTTTGAACATTCATAATATACAGGACCTACACTTAATCTGTGTGCTTTACACTAGCTTTTCTGTGTGTTTGTCGAGGGTTAGAATGTAAAAAAACAAGAGTAGCAATAGCAAATATTTATTCTTCTGTACATGAGAATATTCCTTGAGCCATGGGATGTGTTCATCTGTTACTGTAAAACTGCAATTCCACTACTGACGTGTTTCTGCCAGCTGTGTTTCTGTCAACCAAGTGTTTCATCCTGATGTGCTCTCGATATATTTTGTTGGAGTGTCCAGTGCTGTAGTCGAGTCCTGTTGTAACCTCTCCTGTCTTCTGTCTTCAGCTTTAGTGGTCCAAAGGTGTGTGTCTGTGTGCAGCTGCCTGTTAGTTCATGTGAGTGTGTGGAGTGTGTAATGTGCTACGACTAACTGAAATACTAGCATGGTACTCTGAACCTTTAAGGCCCATGTTTGAGTAAATGACGCGCTCCATGGAATCTTTTATTTCTCATTTTTTTCCTGTGTGTTTCTTTATCCCAGTCGTGGAAGGATTCTTTTTTTTTTCACTTTTTTTTCTTAGCGTTAGGAGTTTTGGTTTAACAACGTTTCTGTTTGATACATCTGTTCATTCTTAATTCATAGACCCTGTTTATACTGTGCATTGACGTGGCTCCAGATCTGTTTGGGCTTTTAGATACTGAGTAATAATCCTTAAAGCAAGGTGTGGATGTGCCTCAAACAGACTGATAGCCACCGGCTTAGACCTCATACAGAGGCGGTCATCTGGATTTCATCAAGACTCAGCATGTACTGATAGGCATTAAAGACCAGCCTGTCAGCTGACATCATCTGCTGGAGTCTGCCAAAGAGCAAAAAGTATGGCTTTATTCATGTCTGTGTAGCCTCGCCTTAGTCAGGGATAACCTTGCAGTGCAGCTGGATCAGCCTGACTCCATGTCTGTCAGCAGGCAGATCCATCCTGCGAAGCTCCAAGATGTAAATAAACCAGAGTAATCCTGAGAGCCTTGAAATGATGTTTTGTGTGCAAGAGTTGGGTGAGTGATGTTCTGTCGTACTGAAGTCACATACCAAAGTGGAGTGAAACTGGTTTCTGAATGCCCTAAACAGATGTAAACCTGCGTTGATGCACGGTGTAAATGAGGTGGTAGTGTAGAGCTTCGTGGGTCCAGCCGAGACGACTGTCACCTCCATGGAAACAGTGGCAACTCAGTGCTTTGAAATCTGTTTTTGCTGGAGACATCACATTAACGTGATGCTACTTATTGAATGTTTTAGCCATTTTCATAGTGGAAGAATTTTATATTTATGCAGTTGTACATTTTTTTCAAAGTTTAAATGTTATAAATCCAATACCAAAGTTGCTGGTCTAAAAAAAAGTGATAGAGTAATATCAGAGGCGATGCAGTATCCCGTGTAATAAAGTTGTTTAGTTGGTGTGAAAAATACTTAATTCAATGTTCAAGATCAAAAACACTTGTCAGGAGTCTGCTCTTGTCAATTTATTTAATCTGCATAAGGCTGAAACAATAAACTGAAAAATGAGACAACTGTGAAGTTTTTGAATGACAGAAACATCTTTTTCTTTTCATTTTCATTTTAACAATCACATAAACAACACAAAAAACAAAGGAAAATAAACCACAAAATTTTCAAACATGGGGTGTCTCTTACCATATGAAACAAGAATAAACCTTTTCAAATAGGTGTCTAAAAATAAATATTAACTTCAACAAAAATGGGTGTTTAAGGAGGATATAGATTTTACATTTTTTTAAATGTGTTTTTTTAAACTGCAATGAAAGTGATTCATAACTTACATTTATTTCATTAATGACATTGTACCAGTCATCTAAAGTTGGAGCTTCTGGCTTAAGACATTGTTCTGTACAAAACCCAAAACCAGTGAAGTTGGCACATTGTGTAAATCGAAAATAAAAACAGAATACAATGATTTGCTAATCCATTTAAACTTATATTCAATTGAATACACTGCAAAGACAAGATATTTAATGTTCCAACTGAGAAACTTTATTTTCTTTTGCAAATAATCATCAGCTTAGATTTTAATGGCAGCAACACATTGCAAAAAAGTTGGCACAGGGGCATTTTTACCACTGTGTTACATCGCCTTTCCTTTTAACAACACTCAGTAAACGTTTGGGAACTGAGGAGACCAATTTTTGAAGCTTTTCAGGTGGAATTCTTTCCCATTCTTGCTTGATGTACAGCTTAAGTTGTTCAACAGTCCAGGGTCTCTGTTGTTGTATTTTACGCTTCATAATGCGCCACACATTTTCAATGGGGGACAGGTCTGGACTACAGGCAGGCCAGTCTAGTACCCGCACTCTTTTACTACGAAGCCACGCTGTTGTAACACGTGCAGAATGTGGCTTGGCATTGTCTTGCTGAAATAAGCAGGGGCATCCATGAAAAAGACGTTGCTTGGATGGCAACATATGTTGCTCCAAAACCTGTATGTACCTTTCAGGATTAATGGTGCCTTCACAGATGTGTAAGTTACCCATGCCTTGGGCACTAATACACCCCCATACCATCACAGATGCTGGCTTTTGAACTTTGCGCCTATAAAAGTCCAGCTGGTTCTTTTCCTCTTTGGTCCGGAGGACACGACGACCACGGTTTCCTAGAACAATTTGAAATGTGGACTCGTCAGACCACAGAACACTTTTCCACTTTGCATCAGTCCATCTTAGATGAGCTCGGGCCCAGCGAAGCCGGCGGCGTTTCTGGGTGTTGTTGATAAATGGCTTTGGCTTTGCATAGTAGAGTTTTAATTTGCACTTACAGATGTAGACGAACTGTAGTTACTGACAGTGGTTTTCTGAAGTGTTCCTGAGCCCATGTGGTGATATCCTTTACACAGTGATGCCGGTTTTTGATGCAGTACCGCCTGAGGGATCGAAGGTCACGGGCAGTCAATGTTGGTTTTGGGCCTTGCCGCTTACGTGCAGTAATTTCTCCAGATTCTCTGAACCTTTTCATGATATTACGGACCGTAGATGATGATGATGAATAGATGATGAAATCCCTGAATTCTTTGCAATCCCTCGTTGAGAAATGTTGTTCTTAAACTGTTGGACAATATGCTCATGCATTTGTTTACAAAGTGGTGACCCTCGCCCCATCCTTGTTTGTGAATGACTGAGCATTTCAGGGAAGCTGCTTTTATACCCAATCATGGCACCCACCTGTTCCCAATTAGCCTGTTCACCTGTGGGATGTTCCAAATAAGTGTTTGATGAGCATTCCTCAACTTTCTCAGTCTTTTTTGCCACTTGTGCCAGCCTTTTTGAAACATGTTGCAGGCATCAAATTCTAAATGAGCTAATATTTGCAAAAAATAAAGTTTACCAGTTTGAACATTAAGTATCTTGTCTTTGCTGTGTATTCAATTGAATATAGGTTGAAAGGGATTTGCAAATCGTTGAATTCTGTTTTTATTTACGATTTACACAACCTGTCAACTTCACTGGTTTTGGGTTTGTAGTTGCCTACTGGGCAGCGATTCTGCACACAGGTACTGAGTTTTCTTATTTGTTGATGACAACATTCCAACAAAGAGTTGTTCCCAGTTAGAAGTATTTGCCAGTACTTTATGGAAATCTTGCCAGAACCTATTGACTGTGGAACGGGCCCAAGACAGATGAACATGATCGGCCTCCAGGGATCCACAGTTTCTCCAGCAGCTGGAAAAGCCTGAGTGGTGACGTTTCTGTATGAGTGTAATAAAATATCTAATGATACTCTTCCACTCAAATGCTCTCCAAGAACATGATTTTTAATCCTCCATTTTAATCTCCCAGTGTTTTTCCAGCTTTCTTCTGAGATTTTTATGCTTTTCTATGTTTTATGTAAATTTTTTGATTTGACATTGCAAAGTCCTCTACATATTCTTGAAGTTATTTTAAGTCACAAGTCTCCCTTAAAGGCATTTTTTTTAAACTTTGAAATCATTCTCAAATGCATTTTGAGTTTTTAAGATTGAGCTGTCATGTAAGACCTCACCAGCAGGAATCTAAAAAAATCAGTATTGTTCAAAACTATAGATTCTTTTCAGGGTTTGAAATGTGCTGAATGTTCCCTGGTTAAAAATGTGCAGTATGCAGACTTGTTTTGACCATTTACTGTAATTAATATCTTCTTAATATAAAATCAATGTCATAAGGACACAATGTCAGAATTTTTATCTCCTCAGAAAGGCCAGTCATCGTGACAAAATTTAAGTATTTTTTGAGACATAAATTAACCAAACCATTACCAACTTCCAAAAGATTTTTAACCAGTCTTTTGTCCTGCAAAGCCTGAACTGAACTGTCCCCAAGAGGTTTTCTTCGCTGCTTCTCAATTTTGACTGAAAGTCTGAATTGCACCAGCAAACCAAAGGTCTGAACTTTACAGAGATATTAAAGTGCTGTTAAAGAAACAGGAGAGAAGGCCACCTTTTTATTTGGTAATTAAAGGGTTTGGAATCGAATCCTTGGTTATTTTCCTTTGCCAAATAAATATTTTGACAGTCTATCCCAGTCATTAAATTGCTTCTCTGTTATTTCTATTGTAAGGTACAAAATTCTTGGTAAGATAATCATTTAACAGACTAATCTCCAGACTTAAAAGTTAGGATTGTGATTAAATTCCACCTCCTCATATCCTCATTTATTTTATGATTTAACTGGTCAAAATTAAGAACATACGAATTCGTTCAATCTTTATGGATGTTAACACTGAAATATTTGATGTTTCAGGTCCCAGTCTTGTTGAATAATGGAGTGTGTGATGGTTTATAATTGCAGCTCAGTACCTGAGTCTTTGAAATATTTACTTTCATAACCTGAGACTGACTGAAGCATATAAAAAATGATAATAAACTCATAATTGTGCTGTCAAGGCACGACGAGTAAATTAAAACGTCATCTGCAAAGAGGGAGATTTTGGGCTCTTGCTCTGACATTTTGATACCTTTAATATTATAATCCTGAGTTATTCCCTGGTGAAGAGCTTCGATGAATGTGACAAACAGTCAGGGGCATCCTAGCCTGGTCCGTCTTTCTAAATCAAACAAATCTGATATTGCTCCATTTATTTTAATTCTAGCCCTTGGTTTGCTAAACAATGCTTGGATAGTACTGATAAGAGTGTGGTGTAACCCAAAGTTTTGAAAACGTAAAGAAACTCCCAACTAACTCGATCAAAGACTCAACATCCCTACTTGAATTTTATCCTTAACTTGTTCAATTAAATGTAATGTTTACTGAATATAATCATGTGTTCGTCTTTGCTGGATAAAGCCTGTCTGACCTAAACGAAGTATCTGGGGAAGGATTTTTTCAAGTCTCCTGGTCAATAAAGTATAAGTAAAAATCTTGTAGTCATGGTTCAAAACACTTATCGGCGATAACTTCCACAGTCAAGTTTTTCCTTACCCTCTTTTGGAATTAGAGAGATCACTGCCCCTCTCCATGAGGGAGGACTTGTTCCTGTCTTAGACACATCATTAAAGTGACTTTCACTGTAGGGATCTACAAATCCTTACACCACTCCACGGGAAAACCATCAGGTCCTGCTGCTTTATTTGGTTTTAAGTGTGCAGTTGCTTTTCTAATTTCTCTCCATCTTAAATCTCGTTGTTTAAGCTTATTTGAGCTTTTAATTTTAGAAGTTTTATAAATCTAAAGGTTTCCATTGTTGATTCATTAACTTTTGCCCGTGGATATAATTTTTAATAATCTTACAAATGTGTGGTGTACATCTTTTGATTTATGATTTATAACATTCTTAGCTTGTTAATCTGTAAGTAGTTTCACAGATTGTCCCCCTGCTCCATAATATCTTTGTCTTGGAAATAACAACTTTCTTTTTATTTCAGCTTGGTATATTTCGTTTAACTCATTTTCTCGCTCATTTCTATTTGAACTCTTGGGTTTGGTTATTCTTATGTTCACTCTCTAAGGCTTTAAATCTGCCTCTGACTGAATAACCTTTTCCTTTCTTTTCTTTTCATATTACAACAGTGTCCAATAATCTTTCCACTCAGGATCACTTTGCATGCAGCCCACAGTATCAGCTGAGATACTTCCACATTATCATCTTCCTCAAAATCATTTTAATGTCCTCCCTGATCTTCTCGCTAATTGGATTTAATTGTGTTTAGTCTCCAAATGGTTTTCAGCTTTTCACATCCAAAGAAATTGACCTATGGTCTGACATGTCCATGGTTCCAGTATTACAGTTTGTTACCCTGCATAAGTCTTTTTGGAACGTAAAAAGTAGTCCAGCTTTAAACACACACAATGCAGGTGTGAATAAAAGGTAAAATCCCTCTTCATGGGATTTAGATCTCCTCATGTCTGAAAGTCCTAGCTCCTGAAGCATTAACTATATTATTTTGGTTGTTTCCCCTTACTATTGGTTTGGAAGTTTCTAGAGCAGGATGAAGCCTAACATTAAAATCACCCCCACAAATTATAATACCAATACTCAAATCAAAAACCTGCTTAAAGAAACTCCTCTCAGATCCTGGAAGTGCATAAACATTCAAAAATGTGACCAAGACCCCCTTGCAGGAAACCCCTGGTCAAAAATGCAATCAAAATGTAACTTTTCAGTGATCTGGATACCCACCCCCCTTTTAGAGGTTTGACTTAGAGAAGAAAGAAACAGATTGTATTTCCATCGTTTAAGTGTTTCATGTTCAGGTTTGTTAGATGGGCCTCCTAAAGGAAGGCTACATCCATACACTCTCTTTAACTTAGCTGTGACTTTACCCCTCTTAATCGGGTTCCCCAGACCATTTACACTGGAAGTAATTACTTAAAGGTGCTCTGAGGAGAATCTATTACCGGCAACACAAAGACTCTGCTACCCATGAGCACGCGCGGCGACTGTTGTAATGCTGCGTTCCAGTAACCTCTGAACTGGGAGTGACATCATCTCTGACTTATCGGCGTTTCAGTTGAAGTCTGAAAAAAACATGCCGATCTACCAGGCTATTGTTAGCTATTGTTAGCACGCCCTGTGTTGTTGTTCACAAATATCACATGAAGAACGTGATTATCACTATGGCAGCATTTTTGTAAATATAAGTCTAACAATACTATGTATACAGCTGATGTTGAGCGACACACCCCAGTCAGAAGTGCAAATAAATGGATTATTACAGGAGCTAAATAACTGTTCACACTGGGGGCATCCATCTTCCATTGTCAACTCGGGGGTGGCGAGGTTTTACCGAGTTCCCAGTAGGAAATTCTGACTTCAGGGGACATTCCAGTTTCCTACTCGGAACTCAGAAATTCCTACTTCTGACTACAACCGGAGCGCACCAAAAGATGTGACCCAAGCCAAAGCGTGCGTTTGTTGTGATGCCATAAAAATGCAGCTCGGACCTTCCTCAGAACTCTGCATTGTTTAACAACTTCTTTTTTCAACAACTTATCGGATGCAAAGCGACGAGGTAATGTATCTCTTTCTAGTTACATAGCGGTAGTTTTTGATGTGTGACAACAAGCAGTTTTTGGAAAACTTAGTATTGTAGTTTTGTAGCCGGCTATATATCTCTACTTACAGCCCAGTGCTCTAAGACATGTAATATAAATAATAAAATAATATAAATTTGCTCTAGTTTTAATTGTCTTGTGCCAGAAGTTGAGTATCCAGGCCAGTCCAGCCCTGTCCGACCCGACCACTTAGCTAAGGAATAGCATTTATAGATAACATATTTTGATGCTATAAAACTCATCTTAAAGTGTGTATTTCCATCAGGCATATATCTAAAAGTGAGACTTTTTTGTAATTACTTAGAAACTCTTCATAGCATCTTTAAACTGACTTGATACTCTGCACTGTATATGTCTGATCATATTTCTGACCCCTTCCAGTCATGCAAAGAAAAAAAGCATACACCCCCTGTACTACAAGGAACAGCAGCACAATAGGTTAGAACAGAGAACATGTTAACAAGAACATTGACCTCCAATCTTTAAGGCCTCTCTGGTGTAATCAAAGTGTAGATGAAAAGTCTCTCCCTCTTAACAGCGAAAGAGGGTCTCCTCAGCTCTTGGACTGATGTGGGTCCACAATGTCCAACAAAAGGTCTCTCAACTTCGAATCAGAATATCTTGTGAGTTGCCTTGCATCAGCCAGCAAAACCGGCCGAACGTGAAGGAGTGGTCTCGGTAATATAATGTAACAAAAACCTTGCAGAAGCTAAAGAAGAGATGAAAAGGGGGTTATAATCCCCATATCAGATATTTGTATCATAACAACAATTTATCTGGTGTCTCTGCGTCCGAGTGCCTACAGCTGCTCTTTGAAGCCTTGCGTGCTCTTAATGGCTTGTTGCCACATTAGCTGGCTGATCTGGTTCAGCAGGGACGTCGTTTTTTTTCACAACCGCAACAGGTATCCACCTCTCCACCTCCTCTGCTAAGGGAGCATAGAATCCCTCAATGTGGCTGGAAACGGAGTCTGAAATCTTACGTTTTCTGCTTAAGTGCAGCCTTCGCCTCCACATACTCACTCCACTTCCTACGCAGGTCTGGGGCGTAGTCATGGTCCAAGCTGACCCTGTCGCCTTGAAATTCAAATCCTTTTTTCCTGCCAAGCCCGTTTCAAAATGTCCTCCACCGAGTAGCTCAAGAATTTGACCACAAGTGATCTTGGTGGAGCTCTGGCCGATCTACAGCACGATGTGCTCTCTCAAAGGATAATGCAGTGACAGCAGGGAGCCCAAAGCCTTCTGCAGCAAATCTTCAATGAATGCTACCACTGAACTTGAGTTGTCTTTGGCTCCCTCCTTTACTCTGTAAATTCTGACAATGTTTCGTCTCCGTCCAAATGAGTTAGTTTAACTAACGTGAAGTTCTTGAATAACAGAAACATTTTTTATTGTTTGAATTTACATGTTAGATCATATTCGGCCAAAAACTAATCTGCATAAGGCTGAAACAATAAACAGAAAAGAGAGACAACTGTGAAGTTACTGAATGACAGAAACATCTATTTTAATTTCGTTTACTTATTTTGAACGTACTTGTCCAAAAGCTTGAAGAAGTACTCGACCTGTGGAAGAAACAAAGGTCTGAATTAGAGCCTGGTGATAGGACCAAAAATCATCACATGTTTCAGCAGAAGGTGATCATGACAAACAGCATCTCAATGTTTTCACTGTAAAGAAATAAGTATTTGTGACAACAGAGCGGTGCAGGGATGATGCATTTTGAAGGCCAACCCAGAAGTTAGCTTCATGCTGGTTCTCCGGACTAACGGTGCGCTCCACTGACATCGGAATTGGGAAGAGGGGAGTAGGAGTGACGTCATACCCGAGTTATCAGTATTACAATTACAAAGTCTGAAACAACTCGCTGATCCAGCAGGCTGTTTTTAGCTGCTGTTGGCACGCCCTGCGTTGTAGTTCGGACATACCACATAAAGAATGTAAATAACACTATGGCAGCATTTCCACATGTGTCGAACAATACTATTTATATGATAGATATTGTGCGCTAATAAATGGAGCTTAATAACTGTTAACACCTGGGGCAGCCATCTTTGATTGTCAAAGATGGGGTAGTGAGGATCCCCAACCTCCCAGTAGTCCTAATTCTGACACTGGGGGCATTACAGTGTAAATTTTCCAATATGCACTCAAAAATCCCAACTTCCCAGCACAACTGGAATGCAGCATAAACGCCTGTGGGATTTTTTTAAGGATCATTGCTGATATAAGGTCTGTGGCCAAAAAAGTTTAAAAACTTAAATGTATTTTGCATCGTGATATTCTTCATGAACAAGCACAACTTTTATGACTTTTTAACCTCGAACGTAAGCGATGAGAGGAAGAGGCTACTTCAGAAATACAACATGGCATTTCAGGCCCTGTCCACATGGAGACAGAAACAATGGATTTGTTTTTTTAATAAAGTTTTTCACAAACTTGGCACCATTTCAAGAAATGTGTTTGTTAACATGAAAACACTGCATGCACACAAGACTTGCCATGTAAACAAACAAATTAAGAGGAAGATGAATTTAAGAGCTTGTGTGTATGCTGCTCTCCACGTCCACTTGTTGCTCACAGTGTTCGTAGAGTAACAGAAAACTTTGCTTTAAAGCCAAAACAAACAGCAGCCTCTGCAGTACGAATCCAACATGGTATCCATCATTGTTTCTGTTGCTGTCGGGGCAGCACATGTGGTTTAAGGAGGGGGGCTACGAGATCATTTCAGAAAATAGACTTATTGTTGTAAACATGGAAACGCAGAGACAACATGTTGAGATGTATTTACACTGGGACTTGGTTTCTAAAGTTTGTGCTTTCTCCAAAGTGCCGATTCCATGTGGATGAAATGTCCATATGATAAAAAAAAACATTTGAGGATACTCCTGAACTTGTCTCCATTAGGACGGTCCCTTAATGCCATGTTGTAACCATTTGGAGAATTTCCTCTCAGTCAAAAGCATCCTCTATAAAACAAACACTTAACAATGAAAAAGCAATAACAGCTGCATTTCTTAATTTTTTATGAAACTTTATTCTAACATGGATGTTTGCATCATAAACCTTGTTTGAGGTATTTGGCCAAAAACCTAAAATCTCAAAGAATCTTGGCCTAGCATACAAGCAAGTGCAAAATGCTAACTCGCTCTCGTGTTTTGAGACTCATTCCTGCACCATTCTGTGCCTGAATAATAAAAGTGCACATGATTTTAGTTAAATGACATTATACTACCTGTTTGACACCATAGCAAGAAAAAAAAGTCTTAATCAGTCATCGTTGGACAGGGTCTTGGCTTTTATTATTTACTGATATTGCAGTCAAACCCACACACTGCCCAATTACACAAAACACTTGAAAACATTTAGGATTAAAGGTTTCTATATTTTTGGACACGTTTTCTTGTTTAGCGCGAAAGAATTACTGTCACCCTTCTTTAGCGCCCCCTCTGGCCTGTACACAGTTTACCCTGTCCTCAGATTTGGTACATCAGCGTGGTACACAGGGAACATGACCGCAGCATCATGAATATTTTCAGTAATGACCAGAGGCAGACTTAAAAAAGTGTTATTTAACACAAAATAAACTATAAAAAATGGTGATGGGTTAAGGATGATCTCATTAGAAAATATATCAAAGACATCTTAAAGATGTTCCTGCCCTGGTTAAATACCTGCTTCTCTGACCCTAAGTCCAGTGTGGTGTCAGAATAATGTCTTTGTTAACGTTCAAAGTGTAAATCCTCCTCTGCTCAGCCCGTCATTAGCCACCGTGTCCACGTCTTGGGAAAATGGCAGCTCAGTCAGTCACAGGCTAATGTTTAACAAGGAGCCATTTGTCCCGGCAGCAGATCAGGAGTTTTCCTGAACAATGACGCTCGATGGGTCAGACCCACTCCCTGCTAAACAATGGTTTTGTTTCAAATTCCTCTGCCCTTCTTGTTCTCCTGAAAACCCAGTGTGAGCTAAGGTTTGCTGCGGCCCACAGAGCGCAGTCATGAGACCCGACTAAAGAGCCGGCTGCTCTGAGGCGGGGGTTTGTTCTCTGAGAGTAAGGTGGTTATTTATGCTCAGAGAGGGAGACAATGAGGAAACTGATTTGTAAGATCAGAGAAGCTGCACTGATGAACTAATGTGGACTTTCATCTTACGCAGTTGGGCTGGGTGACATGAACAAATATCACATCTGTATCAGCTCCAGAAAATATTAAAAGACAGTAAAGCCCCTTAAACACAACAGCAACAAAAAAGAAGTGGAAATAAAAGACCTCTGTACTCAGTAGTTGGTAGTTTTTTGCTTTAGTCACCAAGTACGCAGTCAAACTCCTACAAACTGCCTAAATACAGAAACATTAGCAGCTGTGGGATTTAAAGCCAACTGCACAGAAGCCAAGGCAGAACATGAGCTCTGACTGCCTGACTGAACTGTTTACAACATAGTGCCAGGTCTTAATTTAAGATTGAACCTCGTTCAAACTGAATACATGAAATCAGGATAAAGGAATCTTGACAATAAACTTTCATGAGGCTGAAATCAAGTCATTTTGTAGCTTATTTGACAGTTTGCACAGGCACAATGGAAAAATATCCCTGAAGCTGAATAAGTTCAAGGATCTGCTCTATTTACAAGAATGCAGCAGAATCTAAAACTGTCCATCAGGGCATTGATTCCATGGCAAGTCAAGCAAACTGAATAAAAAAACAGTGGAATTTATGATCTTCTGTCATATTCTTAACTAACACAGCGCACAGTCCAAATTAAATTGACAACATTTGTATAATAAAAAAGAAAAAAAGAGAAAAGGGTGGACGTATTTATGTGAACTATTTATGACAAAAATAATCAAATATTGCAGTTTGGGTACATCTATTGTAAATTATTTTTCCTTTCTTGCTGCAGTATCAAACAGGTATTGAAATGTTTTTATTCCAGCAATATAAAAGCCCCTTGAGTGAAATAAAATCAGTTCAATAACAATTCTACGGAACCCCTAAGGTGCCACGGATAAAAAACAATAAAAAAACATTGGCTGTGTCCGAAATGGCATACTAACGTCCTACTCATACTAAGTGTGACGTCAAAATGAGTATGTAGTGTGTTCACATTAGATAGTATGAAAAGACTGAGTGTGCGAGAAATACCCGGATGTTTACTCTATCGGAAAAAATTTTTAAGTATGCAAGGCGGGCATGCTAATCGCACTCAAACGCCCCATAATGCATTGCACCATGCAAGACCGACCGGCATTCAGCTAAAAATCGGCAACTAGCAAACTTCCTGTTTTCAAAATAACGCATATTTTATTATCTCATTTTAGTTCTTTAGCGCTTTTGTAAATGGGCTCTTGTTTCGGAGCCAACTGGAAGTTTCTTCGATAGCATAGCAGAATGTCCGAAATGCAGAAATTAAATTTGTATCCGTGCGTTTTATGGCTCAAATGACCACATTCTGGTATTCTACGAGGTGACTTTCTTGCCTAAAATGCTCTCTGAACTTTCGAATGTGGCGAATCAACAGAGATATTTGATAGCCTTGTGTGCTTCTGATTTTTGTCGTCGAAGGTTTGAAATGCTTCATGGGAAACTTAGTAGTATACTACAGTGTGAATGGTTGGCATCCTAATCATACTTATAGTATGTAGTATACAGTATATACACATGAGTTTGTAGTATGTAGTACGTTAGTATGCCATTTCGGACACAGCCATTGTGCGCACGAGATACTAAAACGTGCGCATGATATAGTAAAACGAGCGCACAAAATACTTACTCGTGTGCATGTTTTATAGGGTAGTGATAAATAGCCTAAGGGACTGTACATACCCTGCACTCTACATTCACAGACACAGCTAACGTTGGCTGGTTATTGGGATGCTTCAATCGAGCCTGGCTGTCTTCTTCGTCTTCTCGGTTTTATAGCGGCAGCTGACGACAATATGCTGTATTAAGGGGCATTACCGCCATCTTCTGATGAGCCCGGCTGTCTGTTGCCGCTTGCCTGTATAATTTAATCGAGCGCACGTTTTATCTTAAACGTGCGCACGTTTTAGTATCTAGTACGCACGATTTGTATTTTTTTTTTTTCTCCGTGGCACCTTAGGGGCTTCGTACAATTCTCCATTTAGACGGAATATTTCAAATGGATCATGTTGTGGTTCATATTCAAATCACCACTCCTGGTTCTTTAGGGTCATCAACCTGAATTATGTTGATACAACATATTGTGTCCTTGCTGTTTTCTTATTTGAAATACATTGCAGGTCTTGAGTCCTTATAGAAGTCTTTTAGTGTCAACCATCACCCACCTCCAGCAAGCCGTTTTCAGGGAGGTCTGTGCAGTGGACGGCGTTCTTCACTTTATCTGTGCCGTAAAGAGCTCTCAGAGAGTGTGGACGCAGAAGTCGAGCAACAACCTGTAGATTCACAGTCAAAAACATGAGAGGGTTGTGTGTGACAGTGTACATCCTGTTCTGTCGTGTGTCACGGAGTCAAAGTGATTACACAGCAGCTTCACATGTGACCTGTGTGGGAGTGACCCACACTCAGCACATGTTCTGACTCACTGGATGGAGGGACATGGGAACACTGCTTAAAACTGACATGACTGAAAATAAGAAATATTAACCACAGTACCCGCTTTTCATCTTAAACTGTTATAAACGTGAATCAAACTTCCTGAATTTGGGTTTAAAATAATTACAAGAGAAGGTTTTTAAGAAAAAGAATGAGGGATGCACCATATTGGATTTTGCTGATATGCAGAGATTTCCATACTCATGAACAGGGATGTTAAAACTGATGTTTTTAGTTACAAGCACAAAGTCTTAACTTTATGAAACAGACTTGTTCCTTTGATGTGACGGTCTTTTGTACAAGAAACAAACGTAAAACAAGAAAAGCAACATTAAACTCTTGATTCATAAATGAACCCATGCAGTGATGGTAAGGTGAAGCATTATGGTACATTTGTGTGTACTGGCAATGTTATGGCTGATATGAATGGCTGATATCAGCTGTAAATATCTGCAAAAATTCAATTATCATCAGATTCTGAAATTTAACTTTTAGGCTGATACCGATCTCACACTTATAATATCATGCACCCCAAAAGAGCAAACCTTTTGATAAAAACTTATTAAAAGTACACCTGTCAAACAATTAACTTTAAAAAAATCACTTTTAATTACTGAATTTTGATAGAAGATAGTGACATATCAAATGTTCTCTATTTACTTACATAGCATTACAAAACAAATTCTTGAAGTCCACATGACAATGTGAATGAGCTCTTACCAGGCCTGCCTCGATTAAGCTCTTCCTCACCACTGTGGTGTGTATATTTTTGTCTATTAAAAAAGCATTTACCATCACATTAGGGTCCCTGGCTATTTTTTATGACCCTGTTCACATTTTTTTTAAGCAACCATCCTTTTAAAACACAACAACACTCCAAAATACAAAAAGCTGAGCAACATCACTTGCTTTCTATATTGCAAAATGAAACATTAAATTTTGTTTGCATGTGTTCACTATGGACGCTGGTTTGAGTATTTATCTGAAAAGCTAATCCTGCATTCTTGAAGCTTTGGGAACTGGAGTATGCTAAAATGCAGACTCACTTTCACATATAGATTCCTGCACCGCTGTACAAAGACAAAATTTCATCCCATTTAAACAAGACTTTTCAAAATCTATTAGTGATGCTTCAAAAGAAATCTTCACAAAAATCATAACAAATCAAATCAGATTTCATGTAAAAACAAAATTTTACCAAGACATCAACTCGTGTTGGAATGCATTTGCACATACAGTTGAATGAAAAAGTATGTGAACCCTTTGGGATTACTTGGATTTCTGCTTAAAGGGTTCATAAAACATGTTCTGATCTTCATCTTAGTCACATCACTAGACAAACGCGGTCTGCTTAAGCTAACACTGCACAAAAATTATAAGTTTTAATGTTTCACCCTAACATGACATGTAAACATTCACAGTGCAGGGTGGAAAAAGTATGTGAACCTTTGGATTTAATAACTGGTTGACCCTCCTTTGGCAGCAATAACCTCAACCAAATGTTTCCTGTAGTTGTAGATCAGACCTGCAGGAGGAATTTTGGACCATTCTTCTGCACAAAACTGTTTCATTTCAGCAATATTCCTTGGATGTCTAGTGTGAATCGCTCTTTTGAGGTCATGCCACAGCATCTCAATTGGGTTGAGGTCAGGACTCTGACTGGGCCACTCCAGAAGCCGTATTTTCTTCTGTTGAAGCCATTCCATTGTTGATTTACTTCGATGCTTTGGGTCGTTGTCCTGTTGCTTCATCCATCCTCTATTGGGCTTCAGTTGGCGGACAGATGGTCTTAAGTTTTTCTGCAAAATGTCTTGATAAACTTGGGAATTCATTTTTCTGTCGATGACAGCAATCCGTCCAGGCCCTGAGGTAGCAAAGCAGCCCCAAACCATAATGCTACCTCCACCATAGTTCACAGTCTGGGATGAGGTTTTGATGTTGGTGTGCTGTGCCTTTTTTTCTCCACACGTAGCATTGTGTGTTCCTTCCAAACAACAAATCTTTGGTTTCATCTGTCCACATAATATTTTGCCAGTAGTGGAACATCCAGGTGCTCTTTTGCAAACTTCAAACATGCAGAAATATTTTTTTGGACAGCTTCCTTGGTGGTGTCCTCCCAAGAACTGGCATGTGCCAGGGATTTCTGTAAGTCTTCAGCTGACACTCTAGGATTATTCTTCACCTCATTGAGCATTCTGCGCTGTGCTCTCACAGTCATCTTTACAGGACGACCACACCTTGGCAGATTAGCAACAGTGCTGAACTTTCTCCATTTGTAGACAGTCTGTCTTTCTGTGGACACATGGACATCAGGGCTTTTAGAGATACTTTTGTAACCCTTTCCAGCTTCATGCAATTCAACAATTCTTGATCATAGATATTCTGAGAGCTCTTCTGTGTGAGGCATTGTTCACATCAGTCGGTGGCGCAGTAGGATAGTGCGCTTGGTCAGTGTTCGGGAGGTTGCAGGTTGCCCAGCTCCGGGCGACGCATGGCGATGTGTCTTTGGGCAAGACACTTAACCTCAAGTTGCTCCCACAACTGCATCAGTGGCGTGTAAATGGGCATGAAAGGGCATGAACATGTTAGAGATACTGATGGATAACCAATATAGAAACTCAGAGCCATCAGTGAATGAATGTGAGAGCGAATGGGAGTGAATGGGTAGTTGTGACCTGCGGTGTAAAGCTGCTTTGAGTAGTCAAAGACTAGAAGTCCATTTGCATCAGGCAATGCCTCTTGAGAACAGCAAACTCACAACTGGTGTGTATTTTTTATGGGGCAGGACAGCTTTAACCAACACATCATATCTAATCACATTGATTGGACCCCAGGTTGGCTGATTCCGGGCTCCAATTAGCTCTTGGAGATGTAATTAGCCTTGGGGTTCACATACTTTTTCCACCCTGCACTGTGACTGTTTACAGTTTGCGTCAAAAAAACAAACAAACATGAAAACTTATCATTTTTGTGCTGTATTAGTTTAAGCAGACTGTGTTTGTCTAGTGATGTGATTTAGATGAAGATCAGAACACATTTTATGACCAATTTAAGCAGAAATCCAAGTAATCCCAAAGGGTTCACACACTTTTTCATGCAGCTGTAGTAGTGCAGAGCCAGGTCAAGCTGAAGCACACTGATTGGCATCTTCAAATTCAAAACTTTTGGAAATTTGAAATTCACAGGTACGTCACATTTAGCGGCCCCAGAGCCAGCACTTGCCCAGCCCTGGTTTAAAGCATGTATACATATATTATATATAAAATCATTGTGATGAAATCCATTGTTGACTAAAGTCCCTATCTTCATCTCTATTTTCTCATCCTTCAACACAAATGAGTCATAGAGACCAACTTCTCCTTTTCATGTTTTTTTCCAGTCAGTGCTTTTATCGTGACTGCTTTTTCAAAACAGCAGACACTCCCAAGGTCACAGTCGGGCTTTCTTGCCCTTCTCTGGTTTGTGTCTCCAGGAAATGTTACCCTCCCACAGGGCCCGTCATCAGGGGAGGAGCAACATGACAGTGATTAGCTCACCATGACGACCGCTAACCACAGCAGACGGGACACACTGTACCCCCCTGATACTATCTGGTATATTTGGGCATAAATGTTTAATTTATGATTTTATGATTTCAATCGAGGTTTAATAAAAACTGATCACTAAAAGCAAACATTGTCTTCAACATCAGAGAGTGACCAACAGGAAGAACACATACATTCAGAGGACCCCCTCCTGCTGTTTGTTTAGTCTCACTTTTCTGTCAAACAGCAGGAAAACATTTCCCATGACAACGTCTTCATTCTCCGCTGATTTATGAGAGCCAAAGACAAAAGACAGGAACACATTTTCAAGGTCATCAGCCAACCAAACCTTCAGCTTTGAGACGTTCATTGTCCTTTAAAATAAAAAGATTGTGGAAACAAAGTCTCCTGCTTCTAGTGATTACAGGGCACAATGTGGAGTTCACTATGAGGACAGACACTCTGTAACAGGTCAAGGATCATGGAAAATGTAGATCACTTGAGGAGGTGAAGCTCTTTTTTAAGCTCTTTCTCAGAACTTGTGAAACATATCATCTTAAAACGTGCTCAGAACACAACACCAGGCTTTAAATGAATGTCTATTGAACAGTTCGTGACTTTAGGTCTGTAAAATTCATGCCAGACTTTCTGAATTTTACCCCCTTACAATATTTTGTTGTTTGAAATGTCTGAAATCTTAGCAACATTTCAATACTTAAAAAATAGGGACGACACAATTTGTGTTTAAGTTCAAGTTTGTTTTAATAAATTACTGTTTTATTGTGATCTCAAGCATATGAACAACGCTACCCACAATCCTAGATGTGTAACAGTGACATCTTTAGTTAGTGGAACCTGTGGTCGCTCTGGATTATCTGCTGGCAGCTGCTTCTACATTACAGGGGATTTGAATGAGGACGTAATGGCACATGGACCCTGGGAAGACTCAAGTGAGCGGGCTATTAATATTGTTTTAAAGAAACAGTTCAGCTGTGATTTCTGGCTTCCAAACTATGCTACCCACAATTCTCAAGCATCACACTGACTTCTCTGATTGGTCCAAACTGCTGTTGCCCCTAAATTTCAGTTCCCATCTGACACGCCATAAACAACAGTTGTAGAAAAGTGGGAAGTAAGTCAGAAGTGGTGGTAAGAAAATGTAGATGCACCAGTACTTCACAATTTTTGCAGCATAATTCAGCATCAATATGTATTTTGCACTAAATCAATATTTTGTTAAAAACTTTAAGGAATTCTGGAAATACTTTGTATAGAGCTGCAATACAAACTAAGGCTGAACGATTTGAGAAAGTAATCAAACTGCGATATTTTTCCCCAATATTGTAATTGCGATTTACTCTGCGATTGTTTTAATGTTCCTCATCTTATGTATTCTTAAACAAACATAAGCAGTAGATCGTTTTATAGTATAACCAATATGACATTAAATCAATGTAAGGATAAAGATTTGAGAAAAAGTGCAGAAGTGAGGAACAGAAGCAAAATAGGTATGAAATTGTAAAAACTGGGTAAAAAATGGTACTAAAGCAGAAAAAAAGTTAATAGGTGCAAAATGTGTATGAAATTGCGAAAAAAAAGGGCAAAAAAACCAAAAGTGACTAAGGACAATCGATTATAGCAGCAAATTTTGGATTAAATTTCAAAAACCATGTAAAAATTCCAAACATGGTCTGACAGTGGCAAAAAAAAAAGATGAATGGGAGCAAGAAAGGCATAAAGTTGTAAAAACTGGGTTAAAAAAGGTTAAAATAGGCATGACATTGCAAGAAACTACATCACAATGCCAATATGTTCAACACATTTTGGGTTAAAATTTTGCACTGTTTGCAATTTTAAAAATGCAACAGGCCATATTGTGATTTAATCTAATTTGCATTTAATTGTTCAGCCCTAATACAAACGCAGCCTGGGCTGAATGTGTTCTCTCTCCCTCTGTTGCATTTCTTCAGTCCTTTGGCTTGAGGTTGTGCTATTTTTTCATTTTTTATAATCAGACATCAGTGTCTTAGATTATTTGGCTAAGGAAAACAGATCATGCTTTCATGCTTGTAGCCAGCATCCACCCAGAGAAGTCAGATTACAATGGCTTATTGTTTATGCACAATTCTAAAAAGTCAAGTCCACAGATTTAACACTGGTGGATGAAATAACTGAATTGATTTGACTTCTGTTTGGTGGGCGGCACAGCTGTGCAGCAGGTAGAGCACGTGCCTCACAGCAAGAAGGTCCTCGGTTCGATCCCCGGGTTGGACAGGGGCCTTTCTGTGTGAAGTTTGCATGTTCTTCCTATGCATGCAAGTGTTCTCTCTAGACACTCCGGCTCCCTCCCACAGACCACAAACATGCTCATTAGGTAATTGGTGACTCTAAATTGCCCTTAGGTATGAGTGTGAGCATGAATGGCTGTCTGTCTCTCTATGCTGCCCTGCGTTTGACTGGCGATCGGTTCAGGGTGTACCCCGCCTCTCGTCCGATAACAGAGAAATGAATGAAAGACTTCTGTTAGAACAATTATTGATGCTATTTACATGAAATGAAAGTATCTGACCATTGCATGTCACATTTAAAATAAATGGGAGGAAACAACTGTTTAAAGAAAGCTAAAACCATGAGCTCAGAAAAACCCTGTACATCAATATCTCTTTAGATGAAAACAAATGAAGACAAATACAGAGTTAGAGTCACGGCAGGACTTCATCCTATGACACAGGCTAAGTAAAGTTGGATTTTAATGAAACTTTATGGCTCTAAAGTTCTATTTAGTCATCTTTAAAGATAAATCAGACTACAATCTACAATTTTGATAATGAACAAAATAAAAACTAATTAGGTCGACTGAAAATGACTATAATTACTGCACTTTTCAGCTGAATTAAAGCATATTGTTTCTTTTATCAATGACTTAATGTTCTCTGCCACTCAGTAGGTAGAACTTCCAGACTGTCACACAAATGAATACCCTCTTTATTGTAATTGTAATTCATAATTGTATAAAAAGTTTGAAAAAATAGACTGTTCACTAAAATAAGCTGTGGTATTTAACCTTCCTTTTGTCCTGATAAATCATGATGATGTGATCTAACACATCATCTCCTGTGTGTCACAATATGCATCATATCATCAGATGGCTGCCAATGTCTGACGGTCAAAGCACTTATTAAACCGATGTTTTCACCCCTAGTGAAGTAATTCGTGGTGTGGGACATATCCATACGCTAACATGTGAATCCAGCCTGTGGTCAGTTTGCAGAGTGCCCTCCCTCTACTCTCTCTTGGCACCTTTCACAAGCCTATCACCATACTCAATCCTGTCAATAAAGGGACAAAATACCCTCAAGAATTCATGTTTAAAGAAAAATCATGGTCTGAAAGTTTCTATGGATGATTTGCTTGTATGCAGAATGAAATAAACATTTCTGCTTGAGTTCTTAACTCACTTTCTCGAGTTGTGGCTTACGAAGCAGCAGCAGACTAAGCAACTCAAAACAAATATCCCTTGCTTCAGCAAAGTTTCTGAGATTTTCTGGGAGATTCTCAGAACAGTAGGATTTGTTTTATACCTCCAGAGAATTCTGGGTCCATCCTGAGGTTTCTGTTTAATTGGTCGTACTGGAAAACCTTCAAGGGGCGGTGACCAGCAAGAATCCTCATCACATGCCTGAACCGTCTCGAAGGCTATGACCATTTAAAGGGATAGTTCAGTTTATTTGAAGTGGGGCTGTTTGAGCTCCATATGGACACCAAGTACATTAGATGCAGTAGAAAGTTCTCTCCTCAGTAAGACACAGTCCGTAAGAGTCGGTTACGCAGAACTAGACATAAATAGAGAAGTATTGTACCGAATACAAAGGGTATTTTCTTTTTCCTTTTTCTTGTATGTTCCTACAAGAACTCCCATCAAAAAATAATACCACAGTTTAAGAGTACACTACCTAGAATTTTTTAAGTACAGTAACTTTTTAGAAAAATAAACTTTATCTGTAATTACAGGTACATCTCAAAAAATTTTAATATCATGAAAAAGTTCAATACTTTTATCACTCATTTCAGAATTACCAAAATTTCAAGCAATAAATGTTTGAAATGTTTCACTCTATCTGTAATGAATCTATATAATATATGGGTTTCACATTCTGAAATGAGTGATGAAAAATATTGAACTTTTTCATGATGTTCTAATTTTTTGAGATGTACCTGTAACTGACTCATGTCACATATTTCTGCAGATCAATCACTTCACCTCCCTCTCAGCTGTTACATAACAGGCCATTGACTTCAGACTCTGGTTATAGCCTCGTGTAACTTTTATCGAGTATTGCAATTCTTTGTTCTGACTCTTCGCGGTGTGAGGGAGATAACAAAAGACATTAAAAATGAGTGATTATGGCGGCAACAATGAAGTTCCATTCACTTGGGAGTCAAGAGGATATCTTTATGAACCAGGGTTTACAAAAGAAGAGCTGCTGCAGATGGACACTGAACAGACCGAAAGAAAAACAGAGGAAACATCGGTGGACACTGGACATAAAGAAAGAGTCGGAAATACACAGTGGTGTGAGTGTATGAACTGCAGGGAGTCAGAGGATACTGGTGACTCTCTGATGAGTGAAACAGAGGTTGGTTTTCCTGCTCTTCTGAATCCCAGAGTTTTGCGAACATTCTTAAATTTGCCGACCATAACTGTTGTGTATTAGCATTACGCAGCTCACAAGGAATAAGTAATGTGAGTTGGTTAGTTCCAGATAAACTTTATTTTTCCAAAAAGTTAATGCACTCAAAATAAATTAGAGGTAGCGTACTCTGAAACTATGGTATTATTTTTTGATGGAAGTTCTTGTAGGCAAAGAAAATACCAATTGTATTTGGTACAATACTTCTCTGTTTGCGGGTACTTCTGCATCACAAGCTTTTACAGACTGTGTCTTACTGAGGGAGAGGAGAGAAATATCTACTGCATCTAAGGTGCTTAGTGGATCTCATACAACCCAACTTCAAATAAACTGAACTATCCCTTTAAGTGTGTTATCAGTAATGATTCTTTAAACAGCTCAACGGCCGGAGGTCAAAACAATTGTCACAGTTGATGCACTGTGATTGATTTTACCTGCAGTGCTGCTGTGCAAATGACATTCAAAAAGTAAAATTGGTTTTAAGCGTCATAATCTGGCTCGTTTAGGCTCCAACAATATGATAATAATAATAAAAAACAGGAACAAGGAACAAGCCACAGCAAGACTCCTGAGATGGCTGCTCAGTAGTGACATCATGATTGTTATTACACTGAGTAATGGCTGTACTGCAGGCTTGTGTCTCAGGAAGCAAAGCTCAGCCCGTACAAAATGTCCTGAAGTGAACAGCAGCAATGGTTGTTTGTTTCTCTTGCTCTTAATGAAAAAGAAGTCAAAGATGGCAGAGAGGAAACTACAGGCAGATTTACTTACTGATAAAAAAACTCCTTACTCTGTGTAACTGCATTAGTTCTCCATGACTGACCTGCTGTTCGAGTTTAATTTGATTTTAATGAGTCCCACAGCGGGCTGGACTGATGTTGGTATAATGACTGTTTGGTTTCTGTTGGACGGTAAAGGCCAGGGCAGAGTGACCTGCTGCTAACATGAGTGTCCAGAAATCAAAAAGTCACGTCTGCTCTGCCATGCACCACTGCCTGTCCAAATGTTTCGAAGGGGTGGAGACACTGAAGTCAGTGGTTTATTTAACTGAAGAGAGTAATTTGGTTTAATTTCATGAGCAAACCAACAGAAATCTTTTTTCTTCAAAGCTCAACTCACTCCAGGCACAATGTTATCAGGGGACAAGCTAACCTTACTGTATGTACTTAAAACCTTGTGAGTAGAATATGTGTAAGGGTGGTCCAGGGGGTTCCAGGGCAAGGCCTGGCTTCTGACTGGACAAGAGCAGCAGGTGAATCTGTGTCCTACAGCAGGATGATACTCTGGAGTCAAGAACTTCAGAACACTCTAATACAAATTAGATTACAAATGCAATCTGTTTTTCAGCATGTTGTTATAAACACTCATTCAATTCCTTATTATGCAAATAGCTTGTCAAACAATCACTTGGCAGCAACTTAATGCATTTAGACATGTAGACATGGTCCAGACAACCGGCTGGTGTTCAAACCAAGCATCAGAGTGAGACGAAAGGTGATTCATGCGACTTTAAATGTTGATTTGCTGTTGCTGCCAAACAGGCTGGTCTGAGCATTTCAGAAACTTCTGATTTGTTGGAATATTAACACATGACGATCAATAGGGTTTACAGAGAATGGTCCATAAAAGAGAAAAATCCAGTGAGTGGTAGATCTCTGGGCAAAAATGTCTTGTTCAGGTAAGAGGAGAATGACCTCAACAAAAGGCCAGACAGGCAACAGTAACTCAAATTTTGTCACAACCATGTTATGTAGGAGACTGTTCATGAACAAACAACGCTCTTCATCATGAGGCAGATGGGCTACAGCAGCAAAAGACAGCACCAGCCGCCACTCTTGTTAGCTAAGAACAGTAAACTGAGAACACAATGCTCATCAAAACTGGACAACAGAAGATTGGAAAAATGTTGTCTGGTCTGATGAGTCTTGATATTTTCAGTAACATTCAGTGGTAGGATCAGAACTTGGCATCAACATAATGAAAGTATGGATCCACCCTTCCTTGTATCAATGATTCAGGCAGCTGTTGCTGAATGCAGTGGGGGATATTTTCTTGGCACACTTTGAGCCTGTCATTACCAACTGAACACTGTTCTAACACCACAACTTTCCTGGGAATTGTTGATGACCAAGTTCATGCCTTCATGACCACAGTGTACTCATCTTCCAGCAGGACAACACTCAGATCAAATCAAACTAGTTTCTTGAATGGCTGTGAGTTCATTGTAGTCCAGTGACCTCTTGTCACCAGATCTCAATCCTATAGAGCACCTTTGGGATTCGGTGGAACAGGAGTTTGTATCATGGAGGAGTATCATGTGGACCCAACAAATCTGCAGCAACAATGCAATCATGTCAACATTAACCACAGTCTCTAGGAAAGTCTCCAGGCTCTTGTTGAATCTGTGCGATGAAGAATGAAGACAGAAAGCAGAAGGAGGTCCAACGTGGTGCAAGCACGGTGTCTAATAAAGCGTGTTTGACTGAACAGATGCACAGAACAAAACAATCAGGTACACAAGTGCAGTTGAATCTAAGCTGTGAGATGAGACTGATTCTTTCATTTTCTTTTTACTTTGTTTTCTGTGATTTGAAGAATTATTAGATTACTCATGAGAAAACCAGCTTTGTCCTCTTGGGGCATTTTCACACCAACCACATTTAGTGCGCGCCAACGAAGTTTTGGCCTAGGGTTTGGTACGTTAGTATCAATGAGAATGCAACCACCGCACTTTGGTGTGCACCAAATCAGAGACCTCCATGAAGGGGAGGTCTCGATCCGCTCCATCTCCCGACATTTGGTGCAGTTTCACTGGTGTGAAATAAAGTGGTCCGAACCGATCTACTTTTGATGCATTACTTCCTGTTAATCCTGTGGTTGAATCTTTTGCGTACTCAATTTGTCGATTTGTTTACTCTGGATGAGGATAACGATGATTTACGAGGGTCCAGAAGGTCACTGATGCCGTCTCAAACACGATACAAAAAAAACACTTGAAGGAAAATGTAGAAGAGAGCGAAATGTAAACATTGGTTGTCTGGTGCAGGAAATGGTTACCATGGTAGCCTCTTCTTCGTTCTCCTCCGTAGCAGGCTTGGTAACCAGTTACCTGCATATCGCCCCCTGCTGTTTCAAACTGAGTAAATACACAAGTGGGTCTGGGCATGGTTCAATATTGCCAGTGTGAATGCAAGCCAGCAGGGGAAGGGGAGGGGGCGAACCCATGGTGAACCGCGCCGCAGCACAGTTCGAAACAAGTGGACCTAATGTGAAAATGCCCTTAAGGGTGTTTTCAGACCGGACAGTCCAGACCAAGGTCTGCAGTTTTGTTACATTGTGTACATTTGGTTTGGTCTGTTTGGGTGTCACACTTTACTGCAAACAGACTTTACATGATGAACCTATGTGATATCATCATCAACTATGTGCATTGTGTGTCTCTGTAGTTTACATTGATTGGTCATTTCCAACATGTCAAATAATGCAGGTCCTGAATGTTGTAAATATGAATAAAATCATCATTCAAACCTTTCTACTATCAACAGTGACAACATGAAGAGCTGTAACTGGTCTGAGCTCATCTAATGAGTTTCACATCAGATGACAATCTCACATCTGACCAAATATCCATCAGTTTATCCAATATATCCAAAAGACCCCCCCTTTGGTCAGACAAGGTCCAGCGGTTTGGTCTGAACCAAGGTCCAAGGGAAGTTTTGGCCCCACCCCTAGTAATCATTTTGGTTCAGACCAAACAGAAAAGTCTGAAAGTCTGGACCAAACGACGCTGGTGTGAAAGGCCCCAAGGAAGACAAGATAAAACATCAAGACTGAAGCACCAGAGTTTGGGTTTTCACTGCAAATAGAGTGAATTGATCTATAATGATGTACAAGGTTCATCCCCTTATGAGCTTTCATACATTATAGACTTTCTGCCCCTTTTTTTTCTAGCAGATTTAAGATCCACCAAAAACAGCTCTGCCACCAACTTTTGGGTCTCCACCTACCTGATAAGAACCACTGTCACTGTATTGTTATTAATGACACAAAGCCGTCCAGTGCCCTCGACCTCTAACGCTGACCCTGCACTCTTGTCACAAGGCCACTCCTGCTCATATTTTCTATTTCATTGTTAGATCATCTATCTTTTTACAGTGAGAGGTTGTAAAAGAAGATGCAAACAGAAGCCCTTTTATTCTACGCCCAACTGGCAAAACATAGCTTGTTTTGATATTTTAACTTTATTATAAATGTAATGTTTTGATTTAAATATACCTGTTTTTAACCTTTCATTCTTCCTGGGCGAAAAAGAGAAGAGAAGAATAATGAACCTGTAACTGCTGCAAAGTTAAGAGTTCCATGTATCAAATCAGGTATAAAACAAAAGCTGAAATGAAAATTATTCTGTTTTTTTGACGAAACACTTTATTTTCTGTACTTTCCAGATTAAATAAAATGTGTGATGTATTTAAACTTATTTCTAACACTTATAAATCTTACAGAAAGCCTCCACTTGTGCACTCAGGGTGAGTCCAACTCCATCTCTGTTGTATTCAGATGTGTCTTCAGATGGTAACACAGGCAACTAAATTTGGATCAGCAGCCTCCTGGGACAGCTGATATCTTTCTCCTCAAAAGCATTACACAGAGGGGTCAGAAATCAATGGGAGGAGTCTATTTTTAACTTGCACCATGCAGGCAGAGTGCCTTACCCTCGTGCAACCGGACCCTCACGCCTGTTTGATCATCTCCTCCACTCATCTTCTATTTTAAGACAAAGTGAGGCTGCAGCCTGTTGTGACCGCCACATGCTGCTGTGGAGGGGCCGCTGATTTATGAGACTGCTGATTTAAAGGGAAAGTGTTTACTCACAGGCTGTAAATGCTAAAGGTGTTACGGTGTCATTACTATAATAAAACTTTGAAAGAATGAGCTTTCAGTTTCTAACAATAAACGGAAAACACAGTTAAAATATTTTAGACGTTTTCCTACAGCGCTGACTAGTTGTGCAGGTCCAAAGGAAATCAGAAACATTTAACTGATGTTTTAGGGCCCAATTCTGATGGTGTGAAGCATATTGTCTAAAGCTCAGGGTGCAAGTCAGTCTATATTTAGCTATTTTTGAGGACACATGTTCTCAGGGCAAAGCCAGGCATGGGGCACAAACAGGGCAGATTACATGTCTTGATCATACATGGGTGTGTTTTGGGTGTAACATACATTGAACCAGAGTGTCAGCTCTAAATCCCTTAAAAGGTGACTGACGTTTTGCTATTTGCACAGCGGATCTAGATGTTTGGTCTGAATTTCAGATGGATTATTTCATTCCTTTCCTTAATTGCACCACTATACTCAGGACACACACAGAAATATGATCAGACTCAAACATTTTTTTTCATTGAAGCATCCAGAGCTCAAGAAACAACAAAACAACAAGTCAGACACTTTGACATTAGCATAAAGGAGACCTAAAATAGCAGAAAAAATTGCAGAAACACTCTATGCCACGTAGACCAGGTAGAAGGAGGTTTAAAGCCCAGTCATTTTCCGTGTTCTCAAGTTAAAAACATACCAGCTCTGCGCCTGACCACTCCTCTTTTTCAGACAAACACAACCCTGAGTACAAATGGGAGTATGTGCTATGGGCGTATAAATGGCACCTGCATCAGGGAGAAACTAGAGAAGACATCTGCACTACGTACAAAAACACTTTGCACTGGGCCCAAAAACTCTTTAGTAGTCTATAAAGCTGCACTTTCACAAAATATTGATTTTTTTCCGCTAAATATATTTGAAACTAGTATAAACTGTTGAAGTCTATTTAACTGTATCAGGCAAATTTCATGCTAACATAACTCACTGTGCCTCACCGAGGATCAAACAGGCTTTAAAATTAAACACCAGAAGCAACAAAAACATGGCATCAGAAACAAACACATGAACCAAAAGCTGCATGAACTGTTTCCTCATCTCTCGCACACGCAAACACACACACAACCTCCTTCCAACAGAGCAAAAAAACAAAAACAAAACACAAATAAAGATAAATTGACAGTCAAAGGTTCAAGAGAAGAAGCAGCACATCATTCAGTAGTTTCCTTGACTGTCTACAATCATGGTCCAGTCTGATTCTGATATGCAGCGTTTGTGTATTTTCTGCATGTAAAGAGTTCAAGTGGCAGAGGATGTTACAGATAAAAAGTTCTCCTTTAAATGGAGACTGAGATGATATTTTCTCTCTTAAGCCTCATTTTAATAACAATGATCAAAAACTTTTGTAAAAAACATTTGTTCTGGCATGTTCTGTACTCAAGAACAGTTGTAAAAAGGCAGGGCTGCTAGTGGAGAAACAACTTTGGACACTGTCAGATATGTTAGGAAACAATAATGCTACACATAATACAACTGCAAGCAACAAGTGTATTTGTATGAACATTTGTATGAAGAACAATGTCACTAAACTGTGTGTCATCAACCAGAAAGAGGCTACGGATAGAAATTAGCTGGTAGCTAAAATCTGGCACATTTGCATATCAGTCTTCATGAATGTTCACTGTTCACGGTTTAAATGAATAACAATAAATAAATGACACTGACAGGAGGCTGCTGTGTGTTAAGTAGAACATGTTTGTTTACATGAGAACAAGTTTTGTTTCTACTTTGATTTTTTCCATCCCTTTTTGTTCCCTCTTAAATGTATTGTAATACAGAGTAATTAATCTAAAACACATTAAAACACTAATACAATTAGTTTTAATATTATAAGTCATTTTGAATTGGTCAGTAAATTCTCTCAGTAATGAAATCTAACAATAAAATCAGAATAAAATTGTCTCATAAACAGATGTAATTCTTTTTTAAAATGGGATACAAGTCATTATAAGTAATTGTGCTCTTTAATTTAGTGTCAACAAAACCCTTAATATAATAAATGAAAGATGCTGTAAACTTTAGTTACAAATTAATTTCAAACTTTTTGGTCAACTCTTCAAACCCTCTGCCTAAAATTCAAGACAGTACTTTTTCTGTTAACAATTCTTAAAATTCTAAATGTAAAACAACATTTGATACTGTTAAAAAGCTAATAAATGCTAGATTAAAAACTGATTAAAAAATAGAATACTGACATTAATCTTGCTGTTAATAAAATACATATATAGGTAAGCTCCTAAACAAAATCTGGATTCATCTAAACGTTTTAACATGTACAGCAAGCAATGACCATGCAAAGGCTTCACCATGTGTCAGAACTATTATTGAAAAACATTGTGGACATTTATGATTTCATGAAGCTGTATATGCACAATATAACTCACTCTAAGAATGTTTATAACTCTTTATATACACAACATTGTTGTGACTTATGATTACTATTGTAAAGCTTTATAAACACTTGGTGCTTATAACCATGTTTATACAGTATTATAAGTGCACTATATTACCTTATAAACAAGTTCATCTTTTGTTGATAATGCAAAAGCCAATTCATAGAAAGTGTTACCAAAGAGGGTAATATGTATCACAGGAGGAAATAATTTTGCAATAGCTTTTTTTCCTAATGTTCTTAAGCCAAAGCAGCATTTGAACAGTGCATATAGGAATGTCCTCTTGCTAACTGAAATCAACAATTGGAGAACTTCTGGCCCTCTATATTAAACTTAACAGCCTTTGAGCTGCTCAGAATATTACGGTATTAATATTCTGTTATTACTGTTTGTCTTCTTTTATGAAGTTTTTATTTAAAATTCATGAAATTTAGACAGCATACAGCATAAAAAATCTCAGCAAACAGAACTTGATCTATAATCATATGATTAGAAACAAGATATCAACATTTAATTCCTTGGACTTGTGTTTTGTTGTTGTCGTGGTATTTAGATCAACATCATTTTGATATTACAAAATTTACAAAAATCTGAGTACAGTAAATCCCTGTGATATTGTGGTTCAGTTTTTGAGGTTCTGGTATTTTGCGTTTTTTTTCTGTAAGACCTATTAATTATGATGTTGTAAATATTTTTCCAGACTTTGCAGCATTCTGCAGCATTGTTTATGATTTTAAATCTCACGTGTCACAATGTAATGCCTGTATGTACTGATTCAGCCAATCAGAGTGTCTGTATTTTTTCTCTGCTACTGATTGGCTGATGTGAATCACGTAGCTGGAGAGATGTTTGCTTTGTTCTCTCAGTTGCAACTTTCTCTCTACAGTGATCAGTGTTCTGCATAACTTTAGTGTTCTATATTATTTTAAAAGTACTGCAAAAGTTATAAAAACATGCCTGGGTTATATTCAAATAGAGCTGGGCGATATTGCCTAATCTCAGTATCACAATTAATTGAAGCTCCTCCCTCAATTACGATTAATTTACAATTATTTTATGCTATGGTGGAACAAACTGGTGGTGTTACCAACAGTCATCTAAACGGTCTTCCTGTAGTATTCACACTTGATTGCTATTTGCTCAATAGCTTCTGCACAGAATCCAAAATGTGCCCAAACAACAGAGACATGATTTTTCTTGGCTACAAGGTCCAGTGATAGATTGACGCTTGTCTCCTCCATGTTGGTGGCGTGTCCATCGCTCTTGGAGAAATTGAACACGGACTGTATGGAGGGGGCGTGGTCACATGACTCACAGGGAAAATAATCAAAATACTCATCGTGAGAAAAATTACTTTGATTAGAAGGTCTAAATGTTGATTTTGATTATTTTTGATAAATTGCCCAGCCCTAGTATTTCTATTTCACGGATTTTCATCAAACCTAACCCCCGTAATGGAGGATGGGTCAATGTGTGTCTTCGGGATGAGATTCTACCCAAGTGGAGGAGTTTAAGTACCGTCTTGTTCACGAAGCGGAGGGAAGGGTGGATCGAGATCGACAGGCGGATCGGTGCGCGTCAGCAGTAATGCGGGCTCTGCACCGGTCTGTCGTGGTAAAAGGGAGCTAGTTTAAAGGCGGCGCCTTTATTTACCGTCGCATCTTCACCCCATCCTCATATATGGCTCATTTAGCCTGGGTCGTGACCGAGAAAACGAGATCACGCAGTACAAGCGGCCTAAATGGGCTTCCTTCAAGAGGGTGGCTGGGCCTTTAGAGATAGGGTGAGAAGTTCAGCTCATCTCGGGAGGAGCTCGGAGAGCCTGCTCCTACGCTGCTGGAGAGGAGCCAGATGAGGTGGCTCGGACTGACAGAACAGCGAGCAACATTTTAAACTAATTTAGAAGAAAGACCAAACGAGCAATAACCAAATAACTATAAAGCCTATCAGTTATTATTTCAAAAGACCAACAAAACCAGAACATGTGGACTCCGAATTGAGGCAAGAGGACGAAATGGAGCAAGGAGGCCAAATTGATGGCGAGGAAGAGTTAGCGTTAGCTTCAGACGCTGTGTCTCAAGACGCCAAAGAGACAGTTAATGATGCCGCTGCCCAGTTCCCAGTCGTAAGAGGCACAAGTTTAATGCTGACTGGCAGAAAGCATTCCCATGGCTCCTTTACAAGAACACATTGATGTATTGTAAGTACTGCATGGCGCATAAGAAAACAGCTGGAAAGTCTTTTTTTGTCACGGGCAACCCAAACCTTAAACGAAATACTGTAGTGAAACACAGTAAATCAAATAGTCATGTCTTTTCATCGTGCTACTAAAAATATTTGTATGCTACTAGATTTTTCAACTTGGACGCACCCGTGCTACTTGGGAAAATGCTAAGCGTCAAGCCCTGGTTAGTTCTCTGGGTAAAAACCTGACTACTTATCAAAATGACAAAGACTGTACCACAATAAAAAAAAAAACAATGCAATTTTTACAACTCTCAAAGTCAAACTCTATCATAAATTGTTTGAATTGTGACACTCCAACATGAGCATGAAACACACTGTTGGAGGTTAAAGAGGCTTGTAAAGCACTTATTAGTCAGTGCCGCTGTGTCTACTCGCTCTGATATCAGGACACGTCATGAGACAATCTCCTGACTGCGTGAGAGAAATGTGTGGCAGCTGAGGGCGCAGAGGTGTGAATGCATGAGGATGCTTTATGGACAGATATACGACGCCTGCTTAAAGGAGTCCAAAGTGTCTAATTACCAGTGTTTGAAGTCTCCTAATCCTGCAGTACAGTCATGTGTTTGTACACACAGACTCGTGTTGTTTATGGATTAATCAATATCCTCCTCTCACCACAAATAACTGGCCTTTAACTATTAATAGACATTCTGACCTCCTCATACAGTCTGTGTTTGTCCGGCCTGATAATGACATCTGGAATGTCTCTACACTGTACGTTTGACGACTAAATGTACTGTACTTTGATACTCTGCAGGACAATCTCTCACACACACACCACCACACGCATGGACTGTTCACTTATCAGCAGCTCACTGACAGATCTGAGACATTTCTTTTATGATGTATCAGTGATGCTTTGACTTTTCATTTATCTTGAGTATCAGATGATTGCTCTGCACTGAAGAGAGGGAGTGTTGATGTTTAGGTTATTTTGTCAGACAGCAGTGAGGTGAGGCTGAGGTCAGCGTGTGATGAAATGGTTTGACCTCCTGTTTCGCAGCTCCAGTCTGCAGTAATCAAAAAGGCAGCAGAGACTTTAATGGAGAAATAAAAGGGCGGAAACTGATGACAGCTGCTGCAGATTCAGAGGTGTTACAGGCGAAAGATATGAGCAGTGGTAGAGTTTTTCCATATTGTTTCTTGGACAGAACATTTCCAGAAAAAATTGTGAGTAGCAACCTAATCAGACAGTGAAATGATTTTGGTCTTTTACTGTAACACCATGTCTGAAAACACTTTAAAAACATTCTGTTTAGACCAACAGACTCGCAGAACTACAAGTGTGATCTCAACTGGGCTGTAAATTCACTTTTTAGCCCATCTGATACAATGGCAGTTGGATTCAAAAATCTCCTTACCCCTTGCTCGTGCTTTTTTTTTTTACCAGCCAATTCATTGAAACCGCAGAACTGTTCCATGCTGTACAATACAAAAATCATGGTCTACAGTATTTACACAGTATTTATATATTTCATCCACCTGTGTTTCAGATGTCTGGTTTGTGTTCAGTTGCTATCAGTGAAAACAACCAATTTCCTAATTTGGCTTTTTAAAAAATTGAATTATGAGACTTTTATGGAAGATTTATCTCTTAAAAGAGAACTCCCAGTAAAAAAGTGCAAGAAAACCAGAATGAAAATGTTCTGTCTTGTGACCTCTTTTAGTTGTTTTTTTTTTCTTTTTTGCCATAACCACATTTATTAATTTGTTTTTTTGTCTTTACCTTTTCAGACTGTTATTCCCTTTTTTGTATTGTATCTACAGTGCTATTTATGGCTAGTACAATCTTATACCATGTTAACACACAAAAAAATCTCCTGTTACAAACCAAAATATAATAACAATTAATCATAACATTAAAAGTTATAAAACCACTGAGTAACAACCCCAGTTAAAGTCCCATTAATATTGTTTTAACTTGGACATGGTTTCTGGGCTACAGTCCCTGACTTCAGAAAATCAAAGTATGAGTGTGAGATTGTAAAAATTGCAATATAGTTACACCGAAGTGCACAAATGGACTTTCCTGTTGATGTCATTTTAAGTCCTAAGTAAGTCCAGATGCAGATCTGGAGTTGGTAAATAGTACCGGTAATAATGATAATAAAAAGAACAGATTGTCTTAAAAGGCTTTACTGTGGCGTCAGCAGGCTGCAGTGTTGTCATGTGACCTAGAAATCATTGCCACTTAACTAACCCCATTTCCTGTGCTGTGGCTGCAAGGCCAGAAACATATGAAGGATTTTAAACAACTGCATGTGTTTCTGGAAAAACACAAAACATGCAAAACTGAACAAAATGTTTTTGAAAAGATCCAATGCTGGGTCATGAACATGAACATGAATCGGTGTGAAGTCTCATATTTATACTAAACAGCAGTTAGATTTCACATCACACTTGTTAAGCCCTGCAGCACTGGTATCATAGCACCCATAGTTCACACAAACTCACACACACAAACACACACACTTTCATGGGCTTACTCTTTTCAAGTCACAAAAGCCACCAGATTTTAAAAAAGAAACACCAAAGAGGAGCAGAAGAAATGTTATCATTATCCTGGGTTTATATTCTGTGATTGGAAAGATTTGATTACATTTTTTAAAGTGACTTGGACTGACAGCTTAAGCAAAATATTGAGGTCAGTTTACATAAAAACATGGACCTACTCAGTACATCGCTGGGCTTTCAGCTGTTAGTTTTATGTCATCTCAGATCTCAAAACTTTACGTAACTGCTAACTCCAACATAGAAATCACTTAATCACTTAAAATCACATTGACTTCAGGAGTGTGATTAACTTTTTTTCCCTACACATTTATGTTCATATTTAGGATGTGTGGACTTCTTGCAATTGTAATTTGTGGTCTGTTAAATTAAATCTCATGTCTCTGAACTAGGCCTGCACAAAATATCGTTTGAACATCGCCATCGCAATGTGTGTATGCGCATTAGTCCCATCGCGCATTCGATGTGACTATCGTAAACACACAAACTTTTGTTTTGCTTCACAAGCTCCTGTATATCATCTACATTTATTGGGGAAATGAAGAAAAAGCAACTGAAATTGAAACCTAGGCTGTGTCCGATATGGCATACTAACATACTACATACTACAAACCCATTGTGTATATACTGTATACTATATACTATAAGTATGAAAAAACACAAAACATGCAAAACTGAACAAAATGTTTTTGAAAAGATCCAATGCTGGGTCATGAACATGAACATGAATCGGTGTGAAGTCTCATATTTATACTAAACAGCAGTTAGACTTCACATCACACTTGTTAAGCCCTGCAGCACTGGTATCATAGCACCCATAGTTCACACAAACTCACACACACAAACACACACACTTTAATGGGCTTACTCTTTTCAAGTCACAAAAGCCACCAGATTTTTAAAAAGAAACACCAAAGAGGAGCAGAAGAAATGTTATCATTATCCTGGGTTTATGTTATATGATTGAAACAATTTAATTACATTTTTTAATGTGAGTTGGACTGACAGCTTAAGCAAAATATTGAGGTCAGTTTACATAAAAACATGGACCTACTCAGTACATCGCTGGGCTTTCAGCTGTTAGTTTTATGTCATCTCAGGCAGCAGACGGATCCAAAGCTGAGATCACAGCGTAAAATCTTAACTCCGAGGGTTTACCAAGAAGACATACATGGCAGAAGAAATGAGCACCTGCCACTCTGGCTTCATGTCTACAATGAGTTTGAAATAACAAAACTTTACGTAACTGCTAACTCCAATATAGAAATCACTTAAAATCACCTTCGCTTCAAGAGTGTGATTAACTATTTTTCCCTACACATTTATGTTCATATTTAGGATGTGTGAACTTCTTGCATTTGTAATTTGTGGTCTGTTAAATTAAATGTCATGTCTCTGAACTGACACCAAAAATACAAAAATAGAAAATTCTTTGTTTTAATTCTTAGTTGCAATGGTCTCAGTCTGTATCTGAGGCCATGCCAGAGCTGCCATGACAGACACAGTATGTTGGCGTTTGCCATGGGATACCAGATGCATAAAGACACAGGAAGTGCTACTGGAAGCTGCTGGTCTATTTCTGTTTCTCATTCATGCTTTATTGTCTAGCATTGCCATTATTTTCTGACATAAGCTGCAGACTCTGTTGTCCAAGCTCCCCCTGTGACAGTGAAGCAAGGACATTTCCCAGTCAAGGAGAGGTGTTGCTGCTCAGTTCTGCCCTCTGCCGCTACCTATCTATTGCCCGAATCAACCATCCTGTTCGACAAAAACTGCACTCCATAAAGTGTATTTACAGAACAACATAACACAGTTTTTGTTTCAAGGATAATTTTCACATCATGTGGGAGAAAGCTATTAAGGAGGGCATCCTGGGTTGTGCTGTGAGCAATGTGAAAAGTTTTCTTGGATCACTTGCAGCACGAGCAAGGAGGGCCACTTTTAACAGCTTTTCTTCTCAAGTTTGTTAAATTCATCAACAGACAAGAACACTGAAAAGAATCACCATGTAAAAACGTAAGAAGCAGATGTGGGCAGAGCTGACAGTGTGTCTCTACACTTCATCTTCAGCTATTGCTTTATGGGCATGGACTTTTCATACCAAACATTCAACATGCTTACAGAAATAAGCCACAAAAAAGGAAATTGAGGCCTTTGCATCGCAATATTCTGGGCTTCTCCAGCAACAACTTTATCTTTCAAATAGAAATAACCTTTGAGGCTTTGATAAAAAGAGACTGCTTAATGTGAAGCTTTTACATTACAGACAAGTTGCAAATGTATTCCTGATGCAGTGATCCTCAACTGTTGGCTTGTGACCCAGAAGTGGGTCGCAGACCTTTTTTCAGTGGGTCGTGAGCATTTGCTTGGGCAAAATGTTTGGAATAAAAAAATCATGTAGTTTTATTTTGCCCTGGACTGCCATTTACTCATACTCCTAATCAACAGGTGGTGCTAAATAAAGGTATTTAACACCTGTTTCAATAGAGAGGTGTCTGTTATAGGTTCAATAAGCAGGTTCTCTGCTAGAGCTACATGTTTTTGATTTTTTGAAACAGCTTCTCAGTAGCAGGAGTTTTTTTTCATGTTTGAGCATTAACCCTTGATGAGTCTGTTAACCAAAGGCTGATGTTACTGAAGTGTGTTGAGTTGTGTTGTGTTGTGCTGTGTTGTGGCAGCTTCAGCTTATTTAGTGTTACTAAATGAATAGTGTTAATAAAGGGCTGTTCAGTATGTGTCCACTTACACGGCTTCATCACAGTTACAGTCAGATTTATAGTCTTGAAGCTTTGTGTTTGTGCAGATGCACTTTTTGGTTTGAGATAATATTTCGCTCTCTGGCACATGCAGTTCATTTTGGTTTCTCATCAAAGTTTTTTTGTGTTACTGTGATTTCTGTTCCATCTCAGTTTTCAAGTGCAGCATCTTCTTATTTTATAAATTTGAGAGGTTGAAAATTTTGGATCGTAGCTTGACATAAAAGGGTGACGGTGGGTCCCAAAGCCAGACCAGTTGAGAACCACTGTCCTAAAGGATCCTATAGTAGTAAGGAGTGATGGTGATCCCTGGTTATTAATTTGTTCATTTGTAGGGGGTAACACATTCCTACAACAAGAAAAAATGATATTCATAAAGATTTTTTTGTGAAAGACAGATATTGGTATTGCTGAAAAAGATATGCTGTATTAATAACTACATAATCTATAATGCATGACAGACTTCTTTGCAAAAAGATCATTATTGTAATAAATGAAGCCTCTGTTGTTGAGCTGACTTATCAGACTGTGAGATTCAGACACCAGAACAGAATAATGTGCAACAAGCTGGCATTTCTGTAAACTTCTCCTTGACATTAAAAGATTAGGAGAATGATGGATAGATAATCATTGTCAGATGATAAATTGTTTTTCCACCACATTAAACCAACTGTTTGACATTTTTCCTGTCTGATAGGCTTTGGGTGTAGCATAATTTAAGATAATCATTCAAGGACAGATTAATCCAGACGCTCACAAGTCATGTCTCAATTACTGCAAAAGTAAGAGTGCTCCGAAAGCCCAAACCTCCACCTAGGCAATTCTGACACTATTTTCTCTGTCGCAGTCCTGACAAATCATTTTAAAAAATCCTACACTCACATCAGGATTTGGATCACTGCCAAAATCGAATCACTTCTTCCCTGTGCCATGATTAAAGTCCCCTGGAAACGATCATCAGAATCTGTTCAGAACTACGGATTTTATCCTTTGGCCACTTTGTCGGTTGGAGAGATTTGGCAGTGTCCTTTCAAATGGATCTGGCTGATGTGCGTTCCAGCTCCGGCACAAGATGCTACAGTTTTCATATTAGGCACATGTGTGCTGTGTTTTATCTGCAGCTTTTTGTCCTATTTCTCCATAAATTATGTCTACGTAATAAGTGTCAATAAAAAGTTTGGGGAGAACCCAAATAATTGCAAGTGACTTGATCCATTGAATAATAGACTGGGAAAACTTCTGATGAAAAGTATTTTGTCAAACAAAGAGTTTCCTCCACAGATCTGGCAACCTGAGCTTCAGGTCTGAGAGGCTCAGACTGGAGATGTAACTGTTGTTTCTGTCTTATTGTGACATGATCTACCACTATGGACACACAGACCTACTGGATCAAGGTAAATATAGATCTCTATTTTTCATTTTTCCTCCTGTTATGGCTGAGGTACACACATGGCTAAGAGAACAAAATAGTCAAGCATTTTTTTAAACCACAATCTTCATACGTAGCAGGTGACGAGCAGCTGATGCTGGCAGTGTGAAAGCTCTGACTTGTTGACATACATGTCAAAATAAAAACATGTACAGGTACATCTCAAAAAATTAGAATATCATGAAAAAGTTCAATATTTTTCATCACTCATTTCAGAATGTGAAACCCATATATTATATAGATTCATTACAGATAGAGTGAAACATTTCAAACATTTATTGCTTGAAATTCTGGTAATTCTGAAATGAGTGATAAAAAAATATTGAACTTTTTCATAATATTCTAATTTTTTGAGTTGTACCTGTATGCACCCCAGTTTGTAGAAAATGCATCTGGTGTTAAATGGCAATC
>JAZDUH010000136.1:4532500-4735000 GCA_036419115.1 Scarus forsteni
GGAGACAAGTGCTAATCTATCAGGGGACGTTGTAGCTAAAAAAATTACCGTCTCTGTTGTTTGGGCACATTTTGGATTCTGTGCAGAGGACAACGAGCAGAAAGAAGTTACACGTGAATACTGCATGGAGACCGTTTTGACGTCCGTCGGTATCACCACTAATTTGTTCCAGCATAGCATAAAATAGTCGTTCATTAATCTTAATCGAGGTAAGAGCTTCAATTATCGTGATATTGGGATTAGGTAAAACCGCCCAGCCCTAACATATACATATACATATATATATATCCAACACCCAACATGAATCCATATAGCCAATCATGAATCAGCAAGAAAAATCCTTCTGTTAAGCAGCAGGAAATCTTGAATGTGGATCCCAGTCTCATGATGAGCAGCAAATCCACACGATGCTTTGTTGGGTGTGCAGGCGAAGGAAGGGAGGTAGGAGGAGACAAGTGGACAAAAGTAAGAACTAAAGTTAGTGACAGATACATGAACCAATCATAGACCTGTCGTCATCAAATTTGTTTCCGCTGAAAACAAATTTATTAGAGGTTAGCCTCTTGAGATGCTACATCTCGTCTTCAGGAGGGTCCTCATGTCTGAATGGTTGTGGAGATAATTTTATGGGAGTATAATCAATGATAGTCTTTCTGAAAATAAGAATTTATGGTAGTGACGAACTCATGGATGTCCAGACCACAAGTGCAACCCTACCATATTTTTCTCAGTTTAGTATAAATCTATTAAAGGTCGACCTCTTATGATGTGACACCTCATTTTCAGAGGGACCTCATGCCTATGTGATGCTAAAAATAGTTACTATAGATGAATCAACCGTGGATAGAGAGGATATGTGGTCACTTTCACTTTGGTAGTACAGACAGTGATGATTAATGCATCTCTTATGCGTTAAGTCCCAGCTCGGATAATGTGTGCATCAGGTAAGTAGCCCAGTCCTCTGTGACCTCCCCAGGCTGCAGGCTCCCACGCTTAACGCAGCTCCCAAAAGCAGCTGGTTGCTGTTGCTAGGAGATCCTTTCCTGGGTGCCTGGCAACAGAAGCTTCTCTATTCCAGTCATGTCTGTGTGCGTTTTCAGTCACAACGTCCTCTGTCACGTCTTGTGATTGGCTGTGAGCCGGACACGTAGCTGCAGTGTAATTCGGCCTCATGAGTGATCCTCAGTGGAAATCAAAGCCGGCTTGGACTGACTGACATTTCCAGTCGGAGCCCGGGAGCCAAACCCCTCAGACAGAGGAGCTATTAATAGACCAGACTACAGGAGCCCCCTCATGTATGAAGGTAAATAGTTGTTGTCACATTAAAAGAATGATAATGATGCTATCTGAACTATGGAAACTCACACCCTCACAATCAGGCAGAGCCCAGAATACAAATACAGACCTGCTCTCTTGGATTTTGGATTTTAAAGCTTCTAATGATTGTGGTTGGATGTTTAACAAGACAATCTATTTAAAGTGGGCTGATATGAGCCAAGTCTGGCAGATGTACGCCTTGGGGCAAGACACTCCTGAAACTTGTGACTAACTGCTCAAAGAGGTGTCACTGACAAAAAAAGGTACATTTAATCAGAATTCAGCCTTGTTTTTGGGACCTGATCACACTTCCTCTTACAAACTTATCAGCTTGAAGGGAATCAGAAGTAAAAACAGTAGCCAAGTAAAGGTGTTAAGGACATTGCCATGAAGAAATGTCAGTATTTTTGTAAATCACTGCTTTTGAAACTGTGGGCCAGGGCGCCACAGTAACTCAGTTTACTGCATAAGGTCATTTAAAGGTGCAGTGTCTAGAATTTGGCAGCATTTTGCCGAACAGAAACAGTGAATACAGGATATAATGTTTCCACTCAAAATATGAGTACAATCATCCCCCCCCCCCCCCCCAATTTTTTTTTTTTTTTTTTAATTTTTATTAAGTCAGAAAAAGCTTTAAAAAAATTGACATTGCTGCGGACTGCGTTCATGTAGGCTGACGTAACGATCCGCCGTGTTGTCTTCGGGTGGGTTTGGGGGACACAAAGGGCAAAATGCGATTTTTAAATATGAGTCTAAAAAAGTTTACTAAACCTATAATCATCACCTTAACTGACCCATAATCTATCAAAATAATAGTTAAAATATGAATGAAAACTCCTCACCTGGTAACTGTTATAAATGATGCCCTGTTCACAATCCCTTTTGGTCTTCACCAGCTCTTGTCGCTTAGTAATGTGATGTTTAAGGCAGGTGCAGTGTGTTGAAATTGGCATTTTAGCGACATCTAGAATTCAGATTTTCAAATGAGCCCGTCCATTACATCACTAAGTGATGATAGCCGGTGAAGACCAAAAAGGATCGTGAACAGGGCATAATTTACAGCAGTTACCAGGTGAGGATTTTTCATTCATATTTGTAACTTTTATTTTGATAGATTATTGGTCAGATAAGATGCCACATGCCATCCAGGTAGATTTCAGGATCGGCGGCCAGACTTGTATTCAAAAATTGTGTTTCACTGTTTTTGTCCCCAAAACTCACCCATAGACAACATGGCTGATTGTTATGTCAGCCTCCACAAAGGGGAGACCCACGGTCATTTTTAATTACCATTAATTGCTTAACTTAATTTTCACATCCTGGCAGTATTTAATCAAATAGCCAGGAGATTGAACTTGAAAATATGTTAACTTGCATGACTTATATTATCTGATGAATAGAGTCAAGGTCATGGTTTATCGGGTGTTGAAATAACTGAGGACATTTCAAAAAAGATATTCATGCTTTTAAAGACAACCAATGTACCAGGAGGGTTTTCAGAATTAGAAGCTTAATACCCTGTATTGAACAGGTATGTTAGAAATACAAGAATTTTGACTGGTTAATTTTGCTCTCTCTTTTCAAACTAGAGAATATACACATATACGAAGATTACACAATAATATATTTTTATATATATATGTATATATATGTATATCTATCTATCTATCTATCTATCGATCTATATCTATATCTATATCTATCTATATATCTATCTATATATATATGTACATATATACATATATACATATATATACATATATATACATATATACATATATATATATATAGATAGATATAAATATAGATATATATAGATATATATATATATAGATATATAGATATGTTTAAATAAATGAAATAGAATATGCAAATGCTAACATTAAGTAGGAAGTTAGAGCTGAGGTGTGTTCAAAAAGAGAGCATGAAAAGAAAAATAAAGCAGAAAACAAAACATCCATGCTGAAATGAGTCTGAAAATAGGTGGTAAATATTTGACTCTTATGTTCTGATAACATGAGGGTTTTCAGATCAATTTTAGTTTTCAAAAAGGGCTACATTGTACTTCAGTTTGAGATCTACTGTTGCAGAGACTATATCTGTGTATAAACAAGGCCTTTTACAATTGCTTGTACCATGACTTGCAAAAGGTTGTACATTAGCACCCACCAACACCCAAATGTTGATGTTTTTTTCAGCAGGCAGTGAATTTGCTCAACCTTCTGGCCACAGAAGTGGGTAAATAAAGATAACTGCATTTTATGGCAGAAAGATATGAACTGAGTGCCAGTTTTCTGCTTGGTCTGCTCTGACTTTTGGCACAGGCTCACTGCTCACAGGGCTTCACCTTGTCCACATATCTGGGTATACAAACACCCACCATGTGCTGGACTAACTTGACACCATGCCACTCAAGCACGATGGTTGCTCAGCTAAAGTTAAGTTATTCCACAAAAAGTTATTTCAATAATGGAAGCTTTCTTTCTTGATATATAAGTCACCAAAGTGCTTTAGTTTTGTAACAGCCATACAGAAAGTGTTTGTTAGTGTTTTTAGCAGAAGCAACAGAACAGAACAGATATTTAAAAATAAATATAATAAAAAGCTGATAAAAAAGGGCGTTAGCAGGTACATATTTGAATGCATCAGTCAAAATTTTGAAGTGGCCACTCCCACAGAGATTAGCATAGATGCTAACAGCTTCAATAGCAGCTTTATCAGACCTGAACTACATTTCTTTACTGATAATGAAAAACAAAGAACATTGAAAGCATTTCTCTGTTGAAAGTTAAGTTTAGCTCTACTTCTGACATGTTTGGGTGATGGTAGTAGTGCCCACCTACAACTACACATCAACTGATTGGCCTGTAATGAACATGATTGATGGATCAATCGTCCAATCACCTGCCGGAAATGCATATGAAAGGTTCTGCCCTCTCTTCCTATTGGCTTTTGTCCAGATGGACTGCAGAAATACAGTTTGTGTAGCACATACTGATGAATCAATCTCGTGTATCAGGTTAAGTAACAATGGCCTGCAGGCAAGAACGATGATTTTGAAACTCTGACTAACATTGTTTTAAAGGAGACATATCATGCTTGTTTCTCCTTTTCACTATGCCAGACAAGGATGCCTGTAAAGCATTTCTGTCCTCAGTACAAGTCATTTAGTTCCTTCATTGCCCCACAATAGCGTTCTCAAAATCCTCATTTTTGGCCATTACCAAGCTCTCGTTGAAACGCTCGGTGCTCAGACTGACCTACAGTTACCTCGCAACGCCACAGCCCTTTGCGCTCTGATTGGTCAGTTCTATCGGGGGTTGAACCAGCCTGTCCTTCTTCTTCTACTGTATTTTCTGGCAGGCTCAAAGCAGCGACCACGTATTGAGTCACCCTACAGGCCAGAACTGGTAATGAGGGAGTGTGAGCTAGGGAGCTATATACTGCTGCTGGACGAATGTGTTCCTCTGTTACGGTTTTGTGGCTAACGGACATCACAGAGGAGGAGCTGTTTTATCAGATTACTCCAATAAAAGAAATGTACCTCGTGTTGTCACGATGATCTAAATCTCGCGGTCATCTCGCAATGACCTATTTTCAGAGGCATCAAATCTCGTTCTAGGATATCAGAAAAAATACAATATCTCATTTTTTGAAAATTAAGGGGGTGTAAGGTCTTGTTTTCAAATTTATTATATTATATGTAAGTATTAAACCATGCATCAGCATGATATGTCTCCTTTAAAGTTTCAGAAGTCTCCTGAACAAGAGGCCCATTCCATGATAACCAGCATTGCAAAAGAACAAAAAAAGTGAAAAATGTTGTTCTAATATTTTTTTAAATGATATATTAGGTTTTATAAAAGCTTTGAATTAGTCCTCACTTTTACCAGGGGACCTGAGGACATTATTTTAAACATTACAACTGCAATGACTTCATGTGCAACAGTCACATCACAGGACTTGCACTGTCAGTGGCCTTAAAAGTCTCATGATGCTATACATGTGTTGTTTGATGGGAACCAAAACCGTTCATTTTCTCATATCCTTGACTCTCTACATTAAGAACTTGTCTGACATCATTATCAGGAGCTGGCAATACATGCAAACTTTCATTTTGTGCATTTTAAAAGTCCAGGCCAACAGACAACGCCTGGCCACATAATAGTAGTGTTACAATTCAAAGAGTGACCATTTTATATGAAGACTTTGGGGTTTTTTTAATCAGTACTCATAAAATATATTTATTAGTCTCATAAGTCTTTTGTAAACATCTAACAAACTAATAAATCTTAAGGACTCTTTTTGTCTTCAAAAATGGTCAAACTCTTAGCAGTGCAGCATAGTAAGAAATACAATCATGGGGCTAATCATGTAAATAAACATTGTTTGAAATATTTAACCACACCGGCAAAAGAAGTGCAAGCCGCACCCTTTCCTCTGTGAATTTTCACAGTCACTGTCAAAGGGCTGCAGCATGTAACAATTATATTGAAAACCAAGTGGAAGACCTGATTAAAATTGTTGCAAACAGAAAGAGAGCGTTTGTTTGGATATTTCCTTTAAAAATACAAATTGTGTGAGACAAAAATTCTACATTATTAATAATTCACAGTATCATTCAGCCCTACTACCTACCTACTGACAAATGTAATCACTCATCTATCTTTCCTTCAGTCAAGCACATTTCAACCCCCCTCCCTTTTTAATTTCAACTAATGGTACAATATAACACACCACATTGAAAGTCTTGCGGTAAGAAAACACATACTTTCTCACACCCCTACTTGGAAGCACGGCTGTTGAATAACGTTGTTATTCACTGGATGTTGCAAGCAAATACTTATCAAGCTGAGCACAGAAAACTGACTTTGTGTGGTCACAAAACTCTGATAAGAACCTTGTGGAAATGTTTCAGTATTCACTGAATCTTTATGGTGAAATACAAATAAATAAGAAGGGGAGATTTTAAATAAAAACAGCTCAGTCAGTCAACGTGAAGCACACGTCTGAAATTTTAAAGAGACCAAATTAAACAGACAAAGAAGAGAATTTAAGGGACCAATAAACTAACAAGTGTCCACCATTAAAAATGACAACTGCGGCTAATGGGATGTTGTTGTAATATAAAACATTCCTATAATTTTAAAGATGTTTTTTAGGAATTTCATTCTGCACGTGATTATGAATCCAAGATTGCACAACGTGTCCTGCGGCAATCTGAAACATGCCCAAACTGATGTAGCTTTTTATAATACGTCCTCTCACACAGATCATTCTCACGGTACAGCTTAACTTGTTGTAGCAGGAAAAAACTTAAGGGACAACATAAATGATGGCTTCACTTTATTTAGGTGTGGTAGAAGGTTGTACAAGAAAGCAGCATTCACAAAAGCAAGGTCCTGGCACACCTACTTACCACACAGGTATTATTATTACATGACAGGTAAAGATGTCCTGTGATGTAAAAGGTTTAGTAATTGGAAAATATATTATAAAATGTTTATACTGCTCCTTCTGGTTCCTTCTGGTGCTTTTTGTAAACTCAATGCAAGCAAAAAAAGCCCTCAATCAAAATGTTACTGCTGTCTGTCAAGGCCTTAAATAGATGAAAAGGCATCATCCCGAGAACATCCCCAGAAATGCATATAACCCTGTTTTTAATCAGATACTAAAACATTGAGTTGATGCTCTTAAATTCAAATCAGTAGTAAAGATTAAACAATGTATAGTGGACCAGGGTGTTCTTGTTTATCCAAACGTGTCTAGGCCTATCTGTCCAGGACAACCAGAGCAGCACTCTCCTCGGTCAACAGCTCTCTGTCTGCAGCTCGGTCCAGAGAATTTCACATTTCACAGGTCAGAGCTCTACAGCTATGCTCCACCAAGAGGGATCAGGGCAGGGATTTGGAAAAACCCAAAGCCACGTTTGGTAACTGAGTGTTGCTCTGTGTCACAAACACATTTACCGACCAAAGTGGACAAAAGAAACAAATAAGTCAGGTTTACAGCATGGTTTATGGATGAATCCACCGATAGAGAAAGGACCAGGAAAGAGGTCCTAATAGATACTGCTGACTGTTTACCCAAACAGATATTGGATTTTTCAGACCAGTATCTGTATCTATGTGGGAGGGCAAAAGTTCACAAACTGCGTCTGCCAATAAAACTAATATGTGCTTGAATAAAGCTAAAACCATTCAAGTGTTGATTTTACCCAAACTTTGTCTTTTATATGGATTTTAAGCATTATCTATATGACCTGTTTTCTGACAACAAACTTGAGGGTTAAGGTTAGGGTTGTTTCAAACACCATTATTTCTCCAGATATGGTTATTATTTGCGGCTGTTCCAAAGGTTCAGGTCTGAACTTATGAAAGATAAATTTCACTCTGCTGTTCCTTCCACCGGACCAAAGTCAAAACAGAACTGAGACTTCATAAGCTTCTCAAATTGAAAACTTTTATGTCATCTCAAATGACATGAAGGTAATCTTTGTAGACATTCGGCTTGATATAATTTGTCATTTGTTTGACAAAAATGTCCTTCAGATGAACTTCAGACAATTATGACACATTTGTTATAATTTGTTACATAATATACAAACACATAATAGTACCTCTGCCTTACCAAAAACTCAAAACTCTTCTGTGACACACACGTTGGTGATGAAGCTTAAGAAGGCGTCCCATAGCTGACTTTACATTTTTCATTATCTTGATTTCGCTTTATCTTGCACTTTCTTGTTTACAGCACATCATTTTCAACTCTGTAGCCTGATAACAGGAATAACAGACATCTTTTAAATTTGACAGCACCTTAAAATTTTAACACCCAGATTAAAAAGAAATACAGTTTATGAAACAATTACTTTGATAAAAAAGAATTCCAAATGAATATTTGACCCTTTTTCATTCAATAACTGAGGTCAGTCGGTCAAAGATTCCCAGATGTTTACTTTCATGGCTGCTCAGTGTTAGTCTGAAACTTCTCCTTGTCTTGGCTAATCTTAGGTCATTTTCAGACATTGGTCTTTCGCAAAAGCTGCTCTGATACAAGTAGAAACTCTCCAGAGTTAGGTCATTTTTGTCAACATAAAACCTAGAGACTGTTATCCAAGCTTTTATCTCCTCAGGCTTGGACTACTGTAACTCTCAATCGATACACATGTCTGAAGCTTTCCTCCATTGGCTCCCGGTACATTTTAGAATTGATTTTAAGAGTTTATTGTTAACTTTTAAAACACGCTGTGGTCTCTCTCCCAAGTTCATCTCCGATCTCCTTACACCATAAGTGCCCGACGGCAACCTGAGGTCCCTTCCACAGTCAAGACTGAGGACCAAAGGTGACCGAGCCTTTTCTGTCCGTGCCTCCACCCTTTGGAACAACCTCCCCGAAGAGATCAGCATACCGACCTCTTTGTCCTACTTTACAGACATAATTTTATCGATGTGTTTTTACAGGAGTGTGCTTTAAATCCTGAGACACTGCTTTTATTTCCAGTTTTAGAAAGCTTCACAGGCAGCATCTTTTATTCTTTCATTTTTTATCTTTTCATCATTTTAACTTTTTATCCTCTTTTGGTTTTATTTACTGTCTTTTTTCTCTAATGTCCCCTTTTATCTTTTGGTAATTTTAGCCTATTAATTCCCTTCTTCCAATAGGTGATATTAAACTTTTATTTACTTTGCTTTTTTCTGAGTATTGCATGCTTTTCCACTGTTCTGTTTTAACTCTTACCTCCTGTCACTGCATTCCTTACATTTCTCTTTTATTACTTTTTTATTCTCATGTTGTCTTTCAATTTTGTCTGTGAAGTACCTTGTAACCCTGTTAAAAAGTGTATACCTCTATTTAAAGTGTATCATTATTATCATGACAATTTGATTGAAATGTCATAGATTTACCTTCACTACATTTTTATCCTATAAATATGTTTTATTTTCCTTTTCTCATGACATCTCTACATAAAAGCATTCGCCAACAATAAGCCTTCATAAGAAGACTAGTCTAGCACTGACAGCAGGGCAAGTTAGTGAGGGCAGGATGAGAGTATTTACATTCTTAGGATGTAGCCTTGCATTTTGAAGACTTTTTTGATTCAAATGCTTTTAAAGAGCTTAAATTATCGAGCCCTGCAAAGATTGTTTTCCTAAAACTCCTCCTCCACCAGCTCACAATCTATCATAAAGGTTAAACTTAAAGACAGAAACTGCATTTAAGTGATTGATGAATATGTGTACTTAAGTAAAGCACATGACAAAAAACCTGTTCAAAGTTTAAGCAAGGCTTTCTCCATATTTGGAAAAAAAAAAGGAGGGTAGAAAAATGGTCTTCATGCATTGTGAGCACACAATGATTCAAACATTTCTCTGTGTGCCGTAACTGTCTGCCTTTGACTGATTTAGGTCCCAGTTTAATAAGAATAGCTAAAAAAAAATCCCATCTGCAGACAAATACTTCATTTTTAAGTCTGTCCTGATTCTGATCGTCTTTACACGTTTCATCACTTATTAATCTTGCTGCATAGTCACCTCCAGCTTCCAGCAGCAATACTTTTCCTTCTAACAGCACATTTCTGTTACTGTTAATATCCATAGTTTAGACACTTTTGTTATAAACAAATCTGTATATAGATGAAGCTCAAGTTAAACATAGCAGTATTATGGCTCCAAAACATTTTCCTAAGCCTTATATCATAACAACTTATGAAATCATGTTAAGTCTGAAAATCTAAATATAGAGAACAAATGAAACGTGTTGACAAAGTGAAAATCTGCACATTCCACAGAGAAGATCATTAATGAGATAGACAGTTGGGCACCAAACTTACTTATAGGTGAGTCTTGGGGAGGGTGTAAAACAAGGCAAGGCTCACTGAGCCGACCTGCTTCACAGCAGCTCTGTGCCCTGTGACTGACCTCTGGTGCTCACAGCTTCTGTGCCCTATAAGTGTTGTGACGCAATCAGCAGCTCTGAGCGTCAACAGAGTGAGTCTGCCCACAATCTCTTTTACAGAGTTTAAATGATCTTCCCCAGGATGTATCAAGTGTGCAAAACAGGGAGGGTTTGCATTTGATTCTGTGTGAATGTGATGAGTGGCGCTCTGGACACCCCTCTAAGGAGAATCCTATACGTTGGTCAAAAAAAATACATTCTGATTAACATGACCCCTGGTTTGGAGCCAAGACATCAGCTTAATAATAAAGACAAAGCTGTGTTTATAGTCCCTAACATCATCAAAAGTTTCCAAAAGTCCAGAGAAATCTCTGCACACAAGCAGCACTCCAAAAGCAACAATGAATGCCGGTGACCTTCAATCCCTAAGATGGCACTGTGTTAAAAACTGACATTATTCTGTAAAGGATATTACTACGTGGGCACATGAAAACTTGTAGATTTAGTTTGTTGCTAAATCTACAAGTTCAAATTAAAACTCTACGATGCAAAGTGAAAGCCACACATCAACAACAACTAGAAACACTGCCGACTTGGTCAGATGAACTAACGCAAAGTGGAAAAGGGTGTTGTGGTCTGAAGAGTCTACATTTCAAATTGTTTTTGGAAATCATGAATGTTTGGGAAAAAAAAGGGGAAGGACCATTCATACTGATATCAGTGCAGTTCAAAAGCCAGCATCTGTGATCATTTTTAATTCAAGGTAGCGTTTCCTCAGTCCTCTAAGTAAGCTCCAATGTAGCTTTCTGTTAGAATTTCCTTTTTATGTCTTTGTGTGTTTGAGTAAGTGAGTGTGTATACTGAATGTGGATTGGGGGGAGGGGGTTGCAGGGGATCGTATGTTTTCATTTTATGCAATTATTTCATTTTATCTTCTTTTCCCTTGTAATGCACTGTGTATTACAAAGTCCTGTATGAAAAGTACTTTCCAAATAATGTTTGATTGATTCATTTATTGATTGATAAGGTGAGGACAACAGCCTCTGCACAGAGGGCTGCATACTGATCCAAGAATGGGCTCTAGATTTCATAATTTCTTCATATTCTAACATTGTAAATCAAAAATAAGAAAACATGTTAGGGGTAATAAGCCAAAATCTGCCAACCAGCCACATAGAAAGTTGGGTGCATTCATAGTATTAAAACTGGACTAGGTTTGTGTTTCCTACCGTCTGATACAGCGTGAGGTTTGATGATGCAGCATGTGCTGTCAGAGTAGATGGCTGTGTTTGAGGGACCAGAAGAAGTTGCAGATGGAAAAAAAAATTCAAGCTCCTGTTGAGAGAAAACATAATTAATTGCCTTGTAATGATTGTGGACTGTGAGGAACAGGTGTGTTTATGAACATGAATGAGGCTAACGGGCTAGCTTCTTGCTCTTACCCTTACTGCAGCAGCCAAAGAGTCAGAACCGTGTCCAACACTTTGGACGCCATCTGTTCCAAACTGGGCATGGGCACTCTGGGGCGCCTCCTCGCTCGCTGCAGCAGAGTCCACAGGTCCCAGGACTCTCCTCCAGATAGATATGACATCATCGCCCATCAGCTCCATGGCAACCACAGGGCCCGAGGACAGAAACTGCACCAGGTTACTGAAAAATGGAGCAAGCCAAGAGTAAATCCATACAAGCCATAGAAGTAGAACTGCTACCTGCAGCAGGTCTTTAATATGTTCACATGTCACCGCAGTGTCATTATGCAAAGTCTGCTCTTAATGATGGGGGCTCAATACCAAAAATGTGCTCTGCTGGCTCACACCTGCTCAAGCCTGGCAAATCATTTACAGAAACTTACTTAAAGAAGGGCTTCGACTGATGCTCTGCATAAAAGTCTGCCGCTTGGCTCCTGTAAGAAAAGCACAAAGCATTAAGTTAATGAGCAGCCAAGCTATCTCAGGGATTACATGTGAATGCTGTGTACTTCACTTCTGACAGCTGACAGTTTTATCTAACACTTCTTTCTCATGTGAGTTTGATGTGTAAAATGTCCGATTGTTAACAGCCTGGGAAAATGTGTTTCACTGGTGACAGCAGTGAGATAATAATACCATGATACTACAGTCAACAATCACATGTCCTCAGTTTTTCTGTCAGTATTTTAATGGGGTAATAATGGGGGGATGTTATTGTTTTCCTCTGGAGCAGCTCTTGTTTGTGTCATTAACAACAAAGCAGCTTTAACTGATTACCAACCACCTCTGCTCCTGAACTGACCACATTAACCTCCCATGACTTCAACAAACTTGATGCTTTACTCTGATTGAAAAGTCTTCCTTTGTGTACTGCCGGTAGAGTATGTTGTGGTTTGTTTAAATTAAGACAAATCTTCATCTTGTGGGCACTGCCATCTTGTGGTGGCTGCCATATCAGCAGCGGCAAATCAGTGACCGACACTGCTGGCTGACTGTAACAGCAGCAGAGATCAAATAAGACATATCACACCCTTTTCCATATTTTAAAGTTTTCATCTGTCTTAGTGACACATCAGTTATGTGCTTTGGTTTCTAAATAAGAAAGTTACACTTTTTTAAGACAAAAAGTATACTTGTTTAAATATTTTAAATTCTCAGAATAATATTTCATGTCTAAAACAACGGTGTAGCCCATTAACACAGCAGGCTGTTGGAAAAAGACTCCTTGATTATTGACTAATTGGTCCGCTGTCACTTGACAAATTAAACTTCTTACAAAAGTTTAGTGGAAAATTACTATAGTTTAAGTTTTTCTGCTTAAATCCCCCACAATGTTTGATGCTAAAATTTTACCATTTAAAAGGATGTATTTAAATCAATGAAAGCAGTCTTTCTGCTGTTTTATAAATTGAAGAAGACTTGTTCATTTTATGTAATTAAAGAAATAAGCTGACCGCAGGCATTGCAGTTCTCACCATCTCTATCAAAATCTTATATATTCCACAAGGATAGAGAGCAATAGTGTTTTAAAAATAAAATGTACTTTAGATGCCACACTAAATTTAACTATTTGGCTTTAAACCTGTGTACCTGCTGCCTAAAAGGCACTTACAAGTTTAACATAAATGTTTGATTAAAGATTTGATGCACCAGTGCAGACGTGTAGAAAGCTTACAAACACCCTGATGTGGGACCTGAACATAATCTTTTCCCACACTTACACTGATACATGATGATCTGCTGTAGAAATGACTATACACACAACGTCTGAGAGTAGGTTTAATGACTGAAGGCCATCTTCACAGCTTCCTAGCAGACTTTCAGAATTCATGCTCTAACAATCAAAAAGGACAGAATGAGGATATTCTGATTGACGCAACGCACTTTGACAGACTTGCTTTTGCATGATGTCGTCTTTTATCTCTATCTTATTTCAGCTTTACTGTCTTTTTAGCTTTCTGTCAGTATTGCTCTTGTCATTTTATCTCCCAATACTTTTACGTCTTTCCTCTTTTATTTACAACTTCTATGTTATAACATATTAATGCCATTACTTACTTTTCTCTATCTGTCTGTTGTTCTATTTTATCATTGCTATGTTTATTATTATTACTTTATTATTATTGTTATTAATATCATCTTTTTATAATTTTTCTCCTGTTGTCTGCCTTCACCCTCTTTTCATTGCCTTTCCTTTTTCTTACTGATTTGAAGTTTTCAGTTTTTATTTCGGTCCTCATGGTCATGTTTTATGTTGTATGGTTCTTGTATTGTCTGAGTTCTGACAGTGACATATGAAAAGGGTCCTCGATTCAGGGGCCTGGAGTCACTGGAGATTACACCGGTACATGCTGGGTCGCACCTTCTTCAGGGCGTAGACACACACTGTGTTGCTGTGTCTTGGTGTGGTGTTGGCTGATGATCTCTGGTGTTGGTTTTCTTCATGTTTCATGAAATTTTCTCCACTGCATGAGCCCTGTTGGTCTATCAGACACCAGAAACGCCAGTTGCTTTCCTCTTAGCTTTTCAGTCTATTATGCCTTTTGTGTTTTTCTGTTAGAGTTCCTTGATTTAAACTGAGCTTTTGAATTTATTTCTGTTGTCTGAATGTTCTTGACTGTTGTCACTTTGTAAACCTCTGTTTTTTATTATAACTATTATAATACTTTATGTACTGTCTTCATGCAACATCTTTGCCTTAATTCGGATGCTTCAATTTAATATGTAATACTCATCAAACAATTTGATCTATCGAAATAAAAACATAATTTTCAAAGTGACAAAGTGTATAATCTAAAACCAAAGATTGCTTTATTCTCAGTGTTTATCTAAGACTGAGACAGAGCCGGTCATATTTCAGCATGAATGAGCACCTGATACAACTGTTAATTAAATGCCAAGCCCATCTGCCACTTTGCCATTTGATGTGCCATATGTTCCTGAAGTGTGTGAGAGAAAACAGAGTCATCCATCTGTTATTGTGAGGAACCTGGCAGCAAACTGCCTGTGTCTGACTCTCTGATAGGAGTTTGTCTGAAATGATATCACAGCATGACTGCTAATGCCACAAAAAAGGCTTTGAACTTACTGTGAAAGCTTGGTCATCTTGGCTTTGGTCACCTTCAGGTTAGAGGAATAAATCCTTTCCAGGACATCCCCGATCCTCGTCGCTGCATCAGGTTTTATCAAGGCAAGAGTTCTGCAAATACAGAGAGACTCATTTAGAAAATGGTCACGTCTGACACGTAAGCCAGAGAGAGGCAGCGTGCCAAGTTCAGAGAGTGCAAGAGACACTTACAGTAATGAACACTTCCTACAAAGACAGGTCAAGTCACATAATGGACAGAGCAGATGTAAAGAACCATAAGAACAGCACAAGACCATAAATTAAAGCACCCTCAATACGTTAAGAGGCAAAACCGGTATTTTTCTTCACAAATCTTCAAGGTAAAAAGTACATTTCTTTACAGTGAAATGCTTTAGAACTGCATTTAAAACAGCAATATTCCATATTATATTTAAAAACCATCAATATGATTTAAGCATTTATGCACTGGGAAAAATTACAAATAGTATTACAAATTACAAATAGTATATATATATATATAAAAATTGGGCTGTCCAAATATCCAAAACTCTTTGCAACATTTTCTTCCAAACATCGATTTTTACATCAATTTGTTGTTATTCATTTTTGCTGTTCCTGCCATCAAAGGCAACATAACTTTTATCTCATTTGGTCATATTCTTTTTGTCTAAAGAGGAAGGCTGTGTTTAATTGTAAAAATACTCCGGTTACATTCAAAAGAACATAACACTGGCGAGGAGCACCTCACTCCTCACCAACAAAAACAGTTTTGCCTCAGGTTGTTAAAAGAACATCTATAGATTGTCAAAGACCAAACAGCCAGCTATCGACATAATTTTGGCTTTACTTGTATTAAAAATTGTCTAAAAAGCCCACAAAAGGATAATTCCACATTGAGACTTTACACTTTGAATACATTTTCTTGTGGTCAAAAGGCAAGAGACTTGGAAATCTTTGTTTCTCAAATCAGTTTATTTAATATTGCACATCCTGACAGCCTAACATTTAAGTCAGAAACAAACAAAACTACAACTTAAATGAATAATGTGAAAAGGATTGTATACGTTTCCCATCCCTATCTGAAGCACAAGGTGAAACTAACAAAAAGTCATTCTCATTTTGGGATTGAAAAAATGCCATTTTAAGACTTCTGCCTTGTTCACAGTCAAGCCTTTTTTTACAACAACACTTTTGTTGTAAATCCTGAACTTTAGCTTACTTGATTATAAATATAGTCAAAAAAGGAAAAAGCTTTTTTTTTAAATCTTAGATAAACTATTTTCCTCCAATAAAAAACAAAGCTCATCACCTAACAATGATTGATATCAAATAAAATCATCAAATCTATGGGTTTATTAAACAAACTGGACATTAAATTATGTTTACTGCATTAGTGGAGAATTATTGATCTGCTGACAAAACAAAGCATTTCTCTGACTTATCAGTCAAGCTAAAAACTGTACCTTTGGTTTTTGTTGGCGAGCTTGTTTGCGGTGTACTTGTCTCCATAATCGACGAGCTTCAGGTCCCTTGAAAAGACGATGACTTGGTTTCCAATGTAGAGATCTTCTAGACGGAGGCCGTCGTATTTGATCCGTTTCAAAAATCTCTTATTTTGTTTCAAATCATGCTGTAAAAAAACAAGCACCTGGTGAATTAAAATGAAGTTATTGTGCCTCGTAGTTTATGAGGGGTGCAAAAAAAATATTTGTGAATAATGGAGCTTAATGAAGGGAATGAGCCTTACTCCAGTAGTTAACTGACAGTTGAACAAACATAACCTAAACACCAAAATCTGAAGAAGCACATGCTTACCATCTCCACTGAGCCATCACTTGGATAGAAGAAAAAGCAAAATGGTTTGATGATGCCGCTGCGTGGCTCGTACCATTCAGTGTAAAAGCTAAGGCGTTCCTCCTGATAAAGGAAAATCAAATTAGAAGGAAAGATAAAACAGCAAGGTTTATACGATTAAAACACGTTCTCCTTTGAATTATTAAGAGGAAATTGAAACCTCATTTGATTACAGCTTCAGAAGTTTTAGGGCAGGGGTGGGCAAGGGGCCACATGCAGCCCTCCTCCTCACGAAATGCAGCGCGGAAATCTAGTGTTGCATTTCAACATGAAACATTTCTATTGCTTTTAAGCTTAAAATATCAATGTTTTTAAATTCTGATGAGAGCTACATAAGTGCTGTCAGGCAGAAACCTCACATCCATTTTTTTTTTTTTTTTTTGAGAAAATCAAAAGACACTAAGTCTAAATCAACAATGCATTTTTATATTTGCCAACTGTTTTTCAACTTGTATTTTGATTTAGAAAAAAACTGTGAAAGGTGAATCATAGCGCATATTTTCATTTAAAAACAGTGATTTGAGGTTTCTGCTGACAGCAAGGGTATTCATCCTTTTGTTTATTAAAGGTAATGAAAGACGAACATGTAAACACTGACGATCAGGGAGGGAATTAAATGAAACATGACCACTAGGGATGGGAATCGAAAACCAATTCCAGTTGAGAATTGTTCACAGCTCCATCTAAGAATCGATATCATTAGTCTTTTTGCTTATCAATTCCCTTATCAATTCCTTCCACTGACAGGGTTCAGAAGCATCAGAATTGTAGCTTAATTTTCACTGCCACTACTACACAACCTTAAGTGAGTGGAAACACCAGCAACTTCAGAAGCAGATATCGATGCTGTGACTTGTTTGACATCGTTGCCACTGAAAATCAGACCAAAATTTTTGCCCACTCGCAAAATCTGCAGGAATCGATAAGGGAAACGTTAAAGAATTGGATCGATTAGCAGGATCGTTAACAGCATTGGCACTGATAAAATCTTAACGATTCCCATCCCTAATGACCACAAGAAACAAGAGTTTTAAAACATATGACATAAAACTACAGCAAGCATTACACAATATTTTAAATGACAAGACTCTCTTGACATTAGATTTTCTTTCATTGTCTTTTTTTTTTTTTAATTTCTCCTGTGTGACTTCCTTCAAAACAACAGTTTGTTGGAGGACTTTTGGTCAGGATTTAGAGCTCAACACAGCACAGATACTGCTGTGTTTAAAATAACTAATTTATCTACTCTCATCTTCAGATGACAGACTTCTCTCAGTACTTGTCTTGTTAGATCGTAGTGCTGTTTTTGACACCATAGATCATAAAGTTCTTCTACAGAGACTAGAGAAATTAATTCAGGATTACAGAGACTGCTTTAAATAAGTAGAAAATGGGATGCCACATCTCAAGGGGCTTAACTTTAATAATTTAGTTTCTACAAATGTGGTGCTATATAAATATGATTGATTAAGTCTGTATTCAGCAGAGACAAATGTGATTTTAGTCCCTTTGTCTCAGGATGGTTTTATATCTCTGGATATACTGTATGTATGAGTATGTTTAAGTGTGTATCTGTAAATGAAGAGTTTTTCTTCAGCCTGCTCCATCATAAAGAGCCTTGAGATTACTCTTGATATGAACCGAGGCTTTACAAATAAAAACTGACTGACTGATTGGTTTTCATGCTTGTACTCTAAATAAAACCCAAATAAGTCCAAATACAATGGCATGTTTGACAACACATGTTTTTGAAAAATAGTTAAATTCTGTGATTTTACCACAAATTGAAGAAATAACTAATTTAGTATGGCTTCCATTTGGTCCATTCTTCATGTTACTATTGCAATTTCTCATTTAATCAAGCTTTCTAGTCAGCTCTGTGCTGCCCAAAAAGAATGAACAGAAGGCAGGAACATTTAAACAGATGCTGAGACCATCAGCTCAGAGACAGCCTGGATATATCAGTATCATTTTGGATACACACAAAACAGATTTTCTTTCTGTCATGTTCACATCGAGGCTAATAAATGCTGCATTTTAAACATAAATGTTTGCAGAACTTTATGGTGGAGCACCACCAGGTTTTACAACAGCTTTGCCCCCCACATCATTTGGCTTTTGAACACCTGAATCTCACTGCTGTTGTAAATACCGACTGCTACTGGACTTAACCGTATTGCTGTATATATTGTACATATTTAATATTAAAAATATATGTATTATATTCCCCTTGCAGTTCTTGCAGATTTTTTATGAATAATTTGCACCTTATTATATCCTTAAATTTAGATTAGATTTGGCTATATAGGACGCTATTGATCCCTTTGGAAGACTCCCTCAAAGAAATTAAGATTCCAGCAGCAGCATTTTATAGCAGAAAAAGATATACAAATAAAAATATTAAATACATAAATAAAAACATAGCAATAGGCTGGCTACTGCTCCTTCCCATCCTCAGTCGCCCTGTTGCCTGTATAATGCAGTCAAGACAGCCTCCACTCCAAAAATCCGGGTCAAAATAGCAGTCAGATTATTTGGCGGTGCCCGTATTGAGACAGTATTACGGTAATGCAGTGCCATAACAGAATTCAAAGTAAAAGCAGAGCCCACTTAAACTCCAGCTATTATGTATTGTGTAAGATGGACTTTTTGTACAAAGATGTGAAATGTCATTCATCAATCAATTAACGGGTTGACAGACTGAAATCGTGTGGTGTCGCAGACAGCCTTCATAACTCTGCTTTTATTTTGAATTCTGTTGTGGCACCACATTACCGTAATATCGTCTCTACGCGGGCATCATCAAATTGAGTGGCGGAATTTTGGATGTTGCTGACCTTACCGCTGAATTTCTGACTACACCTTCTGCAAACTAAATGATAGTTAAGTCTGTCTAAGTCTAAAAAAACAAATGTATACAAAGAATGAACAGTTATTTAACATAATGTTGACACACTGCAGCCTTCAGTGGCCAGGGCAGCCACAGTTACTAGCTAAAGCTGACGACTCTGTGAGCTCCCTCAGTATTTGACCACTTCAGTAACTCCACTTTGTCTCCTGCCTCACACCACAGTATCTGAAACAAGCTCCTTCAAACAGCTTCATCAACTTTATCTGCTAATGAAGTTAATGGCGGTCACTGTATGCTAACTGCTAACTTCCGTTTACCATGCAACCGCTGGCAAACATGAATGTTTGTTTGATTCAAACGTTATATATCAGTGCTGCTGAATTTACAGAACACGTAAATGGGATACGAATGATCAGTATTTAATGGAGAGACTATAACTTACCATTATTATTTTTTTAGACCGAGCTTTATCAGCCGAAAGTCATGTTAGTCAAAGTTAGCAGCCGTTTGGTATCCATGGGGACAAGCTGTGGTGCGTTCAGGGTCACCGCACCGAGCGACACTATTCAATTGTTCTGAATACGAAGCACGACTTTTCTCTAAAGTAAACAAAAGTTAAAGAGATGAAAGTGGAGGTGAAAAAAAAATGAAGTAAACAACGAGATTTAATACGAAAATGGATGTCATAAACACTTAAGGGATTTGATCAATTTGTTGGTAAATTCATAAAAAATAATCTGAATTGATGAAAAGACATACAAAGTTCATCAATGTAGTTTTCCGACTATAATTTATCATATATAACATAAAATGTTAACTGACCATTTAAAGATGAGCAATACAAGGGCGGAAGTGACAAAAAGTGATGATAAAACAATGTGATAAAAATGTAAATGAATTACAACGTTAGTTAAAAACTGAGTAAATTAAAAGTAGATAAAATAGTGATTGAATTATCGTTTGCATCATTTCATTTTTGTTACTTTGAACTCAATCATGATTGTTTCTTCTGCTCTGTAACTCAGATTTGATCGGGGCCTGCACTTCTTGTTACATAGACATGTTATTTGTCTATGTCAGGGGTGTCCAAACTTTTTATATCGAGGGCCACATAAAGAGGAATACATGGACAACTGAGCCACTTTCTGTGCCTCACTTTTAGTGCATTGAAGTTCAAGTTTTAAGGTTTATGGGTGGGTTTTCACCTGTCAAGGGGCCCTTGTCAACCCAGGTTATTACTAGATTCACACCTAGTACAGACGAGACCTTTTAAGCAACTGAGATGGGAGACACTGGCAAATCCTATCTTCCCTTTCAGACACAAAAGGAGAGTAAACTGCCAGAGTGTTGGCGCTTGAAGATGAATATTACAATATACTTTGTAAATGAGACCTTGTAACAAAGTAAATACGGCTGAAAATGTGCATGATTGATGGTTATGCTGCTGTAATCAAAATGTCTTGATTCCTCAACTGTTTCGGGGGCCAATTCAAAATAGGCAGCAGGCCGCATTTGGCCCAACGGGCCACAGTTTGGACACCTCTGGTCTATGTGAATGGTTGTTAGTGCAGAAATGAAGTTTTGTCCATCAATTCTGTATTTAATCATTGTAATATTTATTTCATTCTGTTTTTGACCAAAAATATTAAAATATTCTCATATTTATTAGAGCTGACTTCACTTGCATTTACATCACATCAGGTTTTATCATCACTTTTTGTTACTGTCATCCTTGTGTAATGGTCTTTAAATGGTGAATGAAAGATTTCATGCTGTGATGAAAGAGATAACTGATGATTATTTGACAATACAGTTTACTAACTTTGCTTCTGTTTTTATCAGTTCACATCATTTTTAGCAAATCACCATCAAAATGATCCAAGCATGTAACTCAATTGTTCTCAAACTTTGCCTACGTGGCCCGACCCTTAAGCAGATGAAAATACTTTCAAGGCCCCCATCCCCACGCTCTCTTTGAAATTTATCAACACATTTATATAGAAAAACATACAACCAGTGATGCCCATTACTAACGTGTTTTCAGAAATCGTCTTAGGAAATAGCAACATCAACTGTTTGCCAATATCCGTCAAGAAATCATTTCGCAAAATTTGCCAGAGACAGTAAAAAATAATGTGAATTATTTATGTTATGAATAGTATTATCTGTATGATATCGGAATCAGCAGATATCGACATTATGGCAAAATAACAGTCATATATAATGATATGTAGGCAGTAGTGTTGACAAAATACACAAATGTGCGATAAAGCTTCACCTTCACCATTTAAAACTCTTCCTTACACAAACAGAAGTCAGTTTTCAAAAGGTAAAGACTTTGTGCACTTGACAGAAATATCAGTACTGACATTGGTAATATGGATAATGAGCACAGAAATGTAAGCATATAGAATATTGGAAAAAAATCCAATATTGTGCATCCCCACATCATTTCTATTTAGCCTTGTGAGCCTCTCAAGGGGTAAAGGGTCTCGCTTTGGAAATAACCAACTCTCAGCTCAGCACATCAAATTCATTTTCCACATTTTCTTTTACACAGGTTTACATGACCTTCACCTTGAATCTCTTCATTCTGATTTTTTCATCCTTTATAGATTTTTGGACTTAATTTCACTATTGAATGTCATAATATAACTACACGAGTTGCAATAAACAATCTATCTGTTCTAAACTACATTGTGTTGTTCATGTACTGTTAATCAGACAGTGTGACCAACGTGCCATCTAGTGGTGATAAGTTGCTGCCTTATTTCTCGAATTTCCTTTTTCCGAGCTCCTTTGAACGCAGCATTTGAGCATGTCCCCTCACCGGAACAATAACAGTGGAGCTAAAAACTAAACTTGTTTCACCGGCGCCTCTGTAAAGTTTCTTTAAGGTCTTGGGAATAACTGCAGGTACTCTTCAGTATCTCTTCTCCATGGACACACCTGCTCGCCTGAAACAGTACATGGATGATGGGGGTCCACTGATCCTGGACGGCGGACTGGCAACTGAGCTGGAAGCTCAAGGGGCCAAGCTGCAGGTGAGGGTCTGCTTGAAATGTCACACCGATGAGGGCTCAGTCTGTCTGATTTCAAAGGCAAAAGACTAATCGAGTTAAACTACATATAGATGATTATTTGTCACTATAACTGATCTTTGAGAACCACGTCCTCAATATGACTCTCATGCACATAAATATCCGGAGATTAACATGTGTGCACACCCACAGACACACGTGTAACACATAGAAATGTGAACTGACAGCTTGCCAATATGATCACATTTGATAACTTGGACTTACTCTCTGCCACCTCTGTTCAGCGAGTCAGAGAGGGTCTACAGTAATTGACTTGTTTTCTGTGAAACTGTGTTTATGCCTCTGTACCCTCCAGGGACACCAAGTCAAACTGAACCGCTGTCATAAACAGACACATGTACAGTCTAGGGCTGGACGAAATATGGCCAAAAATATCATTTCTGTTTCTTTGATGATGGGGATCAGTTATTACAATCAAACTTTATTTGTGCAAGACATTTCACACAAATTCAACTTTAGTTTAAGATGCTACACATTAAGGCAGAGAAGTGATTAACATTACACACTATATTACCAAAAGTATTCGCTCACCCATCCAAATAATCAGAATTAGGTGTTCCAGTCACTTCCATGACCACAGGTGTATAAAATCAAGCACCTAGGCATGCAGACTGCTTTTACAAACATTTGTGAAAGAATGGGTCGCTCTCAGGAGCTCAGTGAAGTCCAGTGTGGAACTGTGATAGGATGCCACCTGTGCAACAAATCCAGTCATGAAATTTCCTTGCTCCTAAAAATTCTACAGTCAACCATCAGCTGTATTATAAGAACGTGGAAGTGTTTGGAAACGACAGCGACTCAGTCACGAAGTGGTAGACCACGTAAACTAACAGAACGGGGTCAGCAGATGCTGAGGTGCATAGTGTGAACCTCCAAACTTCATGTGGCTTTCAGATTAGCTCAAGAACAGTGCAGAGAGCTTCATGGATGGGTTTCCATGGCCGAGCAGCTGCATCCAAGCCTCACATCACCAAGTGCAATGCAAAGCGTCGGATGCAGTGGTGTAAAGCACGCCGCCACTGGACTCTAGAGCAGTGGAGACGCGTTCTTATGAGGGACAATTACTCTGCTCCATCGGACAATTCGATGGACGAGCCTGGGTTTGCCGGTGGCCAGGAGAAGAATACTTTTTGGACTGCATTGTGCCGTTTGGTGGAGGGGGGATTAGGGTGTGGGGGTGTTTTTCAGAAGCTGGGCTTGGCCCCTTCGGTCCAGTCAAAGGAACTCTGAATGCTTCAGCATACCAAGACATTTTGGAAAATTCCATGCTCCAACTTTGTGGGAACAGTTTGGAGCTGGCCCCTTCCTCTTCCAACATGACTGTGCACCAATGAAACCAAGAAGTAACAGACAGAAGTGACATCAAAAATTAAAATATAAATTTAACAATAAAATAAGCCCAAACATGAAAGTTCTAAGTACCAGACATAAAACTTTAGCTTTTTTAAATAAAAGGCCAGGCTGAATAAATGAGTTTTAAAGTTGCATCTGAATACACTTCCTCTTTAATGAAATTAACCCGTTTTTTGTTTGTTTGTTTGTTTTCTTAACTTCTCCTCCTCCATCCTCCCATCAGACAGCGTTAGGGCAGTCAGTCAATCTGTACAGAGCTGGTTTCATAGCCTCCGCTCTCAGGTCCAAGCATTTCCAAAGAGGAGGGGAACAGGACTGCATCGTCCTCTACAGAGGCGCCATTTTATTTTTAAGTCAGCTTAAATGAAAATCATGGCTTAATAGACACTCATGACCGGATGTAATGGTCCAACACTCATGGACATGAGACCTTGAAGCGAAAAATACTTTTCAGTATTAAAATGTCAATAAAAATCAAGTTTGTAAATGTAATTTCCGTCTTACATTCAACATGCACAACATACTAAAAGTACTGAGTTATAATAAATACACCTGTGTTCAGCTTGTCAGTTTATTTTCAACCAGTGTTACTGTTGTTGACTAATTATTTTCGTCATTGTTTTTGACAACAACCTTTTTTTCCCGACAAACTCTAGACAGTGACTAATAAAACATGTGCACATGGACAAAAAGTAAAACTAAATTAACGGAAATTTTTGTCAACAAAAACTATACAAAAATGTTTGACAGAGAATTTTTTTTTTGGCATTTGTGCCTTTATTGATAGGAGAGAGACAGTGGATAGGCTTGTGAAAGAGAAGGGGAAGACACTCTGCAAACTGACCACAGGCGGGATTCAAACCCGGTTTGGCAGAAGTATGTATACAGGTTGTGCCTGGATGCTAACCCCTCTGCCAAACCAGCACCCAGGTTGGATGAGTTAAGAAGGACATCCAACCGCAGCTGCCTTAGCTTGGTGGTGATGGGATAATTTCTGGAGCGATCCAATCAGATCTGCTCTATGTATGAACGGATACATTCATGTCGAGCAGGTTTACTGTTTGTTGTCAGCTCTGGTGTTGTAACTGAGATGCTCTGCCAGGTAGCCTAAATAAAGGTGACTGCATTACACACAAGAGTTAAATTTGTTTCTGTTCATTTCTGCATTCAAACTTTAATAGCATTCAATAAGGGTTATTAGATGTTTAATTTTATCCAAGTGTAAAACATGACCGCAGAAATTCAAGGAAACGTAAAAAGAATGCCTTAAACTTTACATGTCATATTCTAGTGACTAAATTTACAGTAGATTTCGTCGTTTTGAAGTTTTATCAACTAAAACTGGACTAAATTTAAACCAATCAAGATGGCTAATTTATGACTAACACTGAACTATGATTTAGGTAAAATACTATAACTAAAACCAAATTAAATAGTGCTGTCAAAATTAACTTTATTTTTAAGGAGCTTTGACATTTTTGTCTTTTGCCGTAGGGAGATCCTTTGTGGAGTGCACGGCTCCTGCACACAAACCCTCAGGCCATAAGAGACGCACACCTCAGGTAAGGTCAATGTGAAATAACAAAGCTGAGAAGACTGGTCCAGATAGTTTGACTAAAGCAAAAAGTCTTCATCTGCTTTTTAATTGTTTGGCATTTATGTCATCTTTCAGTGGATGTGCACTGCATTCACTTAACTTTGAATGCAGTACACAATGCAGTGTTTTTTTTTATTAAGAAGTTAATTTGGGGATGAAGAACTTCTCTAAACTTAAAAACATGTTGTGTGATTCTGGTTTAACCCTAGAACTTCCAGCTAAACTGTTTGGCAGAGGTCAATAAATTCAGAAATATGTAATGTGTCGAAAAATAACACATCACTGTTTGTTTTTGTCAGTGTTTTAAGATACAGAAAAAACTGCAAACAACTAGAAGAACTAATATTTTCTTTGCGTGGGATTTGAAGGTTTAAAAAGTGAAAAGCTTTTATTATTATCACCCTCATTATTTTTTAAGTCCTTAACTTTAATGAGGTAATACAGTTATTCATCAAAATACATTTTTGGTGTGTTTGTCAAACTCAGTGTCATCTATTTTAAGTTATTTTTATTGCTGTTTTAGTTGTAAACATTTAGGCCATTTATTGATTTTGTATCAAATATTTTGCATTTTATGTCATCAGGTAATTAACTTTTAACTTTTTTTAAACCTTTGAATCCCACACCATGAAAATATCTTTTTTTTTTGGTTTGTTTGTAGTTTCTGTTCCCTGAAATATTAAGAGATTAAAACAATGATTTGATTTGTTCTGTTGTATAAAACATGAAATATCCCTGAGTTTATTTTTGACCTCTGCCAAACAGTTGAGCTGGTAGTTAAAGAGTTAAATAATATGTGAAACACATAAAGCACATTTCCTGAACTTAAAGGAGACATATCATGCTTGTTTCTCCTTTTCACTATGCCAGACTAGGATGCCTGTAATGCATTTCTGCCCTCAGTACAAGTCATTTAGTTCCGTCATTGCCCCACAATAGCATTCTCAATATCCTCATTTTAGGCCGTTAACAAGGTCTCGTTGAAACACGAGGATCTCAGGATGACCTAAAGTTACCTCGCAACGTCACAGCCCTTTGTGCTCTGATTGGTCAATTCTATCGGGGGTTGAGCCAGCCTGTCCTTCTTCTACTGTATTTTCCAGCAGGCTCAAAGCAACGACCGCGTATTGAGTTCCCCTACAGGCCAGAGCTGGTAATGAGTGAGTGTGAGCTAGGGATCTATATACTGCTGCTGGACGAATGTGTTCCTCGGTGACGGTTTTGTGGCTAACGGACATCACAGAGGAGGAAGTGTTTTATCAGATTAGTCCAATAAAAAGAAAGGTACCTCGTGTCGTCATGATGATTTAAATCTCGCGGACATCTCGCAATGACCTATTTTCAGAGGCATCAAATCTCGTTCTAGGATATCAGAAAAAATACAATATCTCATTTTTTGAAAATTAAATTGATATTCCGGGATTGAACAAGTTGGGTCCTATCACAAGGGTTAGGGCAGAAATGACCTCTACAGCAGTGTTTCTGTGGAGAAGAAACCCAGGGCGCTTGGACCTAACTCCCTCTTCATGCTTCGGATCTGCTCGTCTGCTCATTCCGCTGTAGTCAGACGGGGCCATATTTTACTTGACCAAAAACACAAATAAACGGACTCCCACCGAAAAAGTCTGATATCGGTCTGCATTCACGCTCTATTTAGAGAATTTTCAGTGCGTTACTTTCACACAAAAACACCGCTAAATAAGGCTCTATTTGCAGCCACAGCTCTGGCTGTGCAGCGGAGCCTCCGGCTCTGCAGCGGAGGCTGTGGCTCTTCCGCGGAGGCCGTTTTACGACGCTATGAGAAATAGAGCCTTATTTAGCGGTGTTTTTGTGTGAAAGTAACGCACTGAAAATTCTCTAAATAAAGCGCGAATGCAGACCGATATCAGATTTTTTCGGTGGGAGTCCGTTTATTTGTGTTTTTGGTCAAGTAAAATATGGCCCCGTGTGAGTACAGCCAAATCAGCAGTCGAGTAGGGCTGGATGAGAAACGGCACGCTTGGTCCTAGCGCCCTGGGTTTCTGTGACACAGAAACACTGCTGTAGGGGTAATTTCTGACCTAAACCTTGTGATAGGACCCAAGTTGTTCCATCCCGGAATATCACTTTAAGGGGGTGTCAGGTCTTGTTTTCAAATTTATTATATTATATGTAAGTATTAAATCATGCATCAGCATGATATGTCTCCTTTAATTATATGTTTTCACACAAGTACCAAACATTTTCTAATTTCAGAGAAAAAAAATCAACATTATTGTTTTTGTTATATTAAGGAAGGCAGCATTTCTTCACATCAGCTTTGGTGTTTCGAATATTTTTGTGAACTTTCAATAACTGTCTTTGTTGATGTAGATACCAAATCTTTAATGACAATCTTAGAATATTCAAAAAAGATCTGCAAGAATAACTTCAGCATGATTTTTTCTTTAGGTTTCTCCAGAGTGGTGCTGATGTCATCACTACAGCTACCTACCAGGCGAGTATTGAAGGACTGACTGAGCACCTTAAGGTGAGTCCTGAAAAAGCCAGAGAGCTGCTGACGTCTGGAGTTCATCTGGCCAAAGAGGCGGTGGAGAGCTTTGTCCCTCAAAGTCAGAGAGCAGGTATAGAATGAAGCTGTCTGATTGAAACAGTAAAATGGTTCCTGTGTGAACTTTGGAGTTGTTTTGTGATATTTTGTTCATTTTCTTTGACAGGGCGAAGCTGTCCTCTGGTGGCAGGCTCTGTTGGGCCGTATGGAGCCTTTCTGCACGATGGCTCGGAGTACACGGGAGCTTATGCAGAGCACATGAGTCTAGAGGTGAGGGGCTACTCACTTAAAGGACTGTCTAAATCATTATGCATGCTTTAACTGAAAAAGGTCAACTTAAAAAACAAGTAAATATGCCTGAAAGGAAGGAAGTGATATATCTGCCATCAGAACAAAAAGTGCCACTCACCAGTTTACAAAAAAGAAAAGGAATGGTAACAGTATAGATCTTTAAATTAGGGTCCACTTCTCTGGTCTACATAATTACCTCTGCTAAAGGAGGTTATGTTTTTGCTTGTAAACGTCCGTCCATTTTTTTGTTTCTTAACAAGATCACACAAAAACTACTGGACAGATTTTACTGAAAATTTCAGGAGATGTTAGTAAAGGCCCAACTTAAAAATTATTTGATCTTGGTGGCGATCAAGATGACTGCTATGATTAAACAATTGTTTTTGCTCAGTAATTGTCTAACTGATAATGACATCAATATGATTCTGAGTGCTAAGTGTGGTCTTACATGGTCAAGGAATCATATTATGATGGTAACCTTATCCTGGAGGTATTGCTTATAGATGCTACAGTAATATGTGAGTTACTTTGATGGAGGTTTGTGCTTTTTGAGTGCTTTCAAGTATATCCTAAAGTTTTACTGGTAAATAAATGTAAAGAAAGTGCAGTATTCATTAAGATATCATTATTTTGAATTAAGGCTGTTATCTCACAGGTACAGAAGAAATGTTAACTTCATTTTCTTATTTATTTTATGTGATCAAAATCTATTTATGCTATTCACATCATCTGAAAAGATGATTTCATAGAAGGGACAAGATTAAAAATAATGTGCTTTAAAAGATCTGAAAGTACTAATGGTAAATGGACTTGAGTTTATAAAGTGCTTTTCTAGTCTTGGACTACTCAAAGCTGCTTTACACCGCAGGTCACACCCTCCCATTCACACCCATTCGCTCTCACATTCACTCACTGATGGTTCAGAGTTTCTGTTTTAGTTATCCATCAGTATTTCTAACACATTCACGCCCTTTCATGCCCATTTACACACCACTGACGCAGCAGTGGGAGCAACTTGGGGTTAAGTGTCTTGCCCAAGGACACATCACCATGTGTCACCCAGAGCTGGGCTTGAACCTGCAACCTCCTGATCACTGACCAAGTGCGCCACCAACGCCCCTAGATTTAAAAAGTAATTAAACCAGATACAAATCTTTGATAGTATTATTCAAACTTCTGTAAAAGTAAAAAGTGTCTCACAAGTTTTTTTTTTCCCCGAGGTCTGGGATCCATTTGCAAATTTAAATGGATGAAAGAATTATGTGTGAAATAAGAAATAATGGCTTTAAAAGAGCAGTTTTGTAATGTTCAGCTTTGAACGAGTATTTGTTTTTGCCAAAATGACACTTAAATTAGTAAATCTCTGCTTCAGCAGATTTTTTAAAAGGATAAAAATAGTCCAGAGAAATATCTCAACAAAAATGTCTGTTTACAAGTAAACTTTTACAATATACATTTTGCCCATTTGACTTTGAATTCTCCATTTCTGAATTGTATGGGTATAAATCCCGTTTGTGAACAGGAATGATTAATTCAGAGACGTTCTTAGAAACGATCTTATTAATCTTTTACTGCCTTCCAAGGACTTCAGGTCATGGCACCGGCCTCAGGTTGAATGTTTGACAGCAGCAGGAGTCGATTTTCTGGCTTTTGAAACAATCCCAAGTATCAAAGAGGGAGAGGCGATCCTGGATCTGCTGCGCGAGTTTCCAAACTGTAAAGCCTGGCTCTCCTTTTCTTGTAAGGTAAAAGTCACTCACACAGAGCATGCATGCAGTTTGTCATTTCCAGGTGGATAACTGGATATTCTCTCTGTGCTCAGGATGAGAAGCACATCTCAGATGGCAGCCTGTTCTCTGAGGTGGTGCAGGACGCTAACAGATCGTCTCAGCTGGTCGCTGTTGGTCTAAACTGTTGTCCTCCTGATCTGGTGGAGCCGCTGATCGACTCTGCTCAGCCTCTGCTGAACCCTGAGCTGGGCTGGGTGGTTTATCCAAACAGTGGAGAGGAGTGGGACACGCAGCTGGGGTGAGACTCTGTCCAAGATCAGAAATTCATTTTAAATACAAAAAAATATTTTTGGCTCATTTTTAAATCCTCTGAAGGTTTCATTTACAAAGAACAGGGGAACTTTGAGAGCTAAACCTTTCTATTTTTTGCATTCAGTTAGTTAAGAATAATGGGAATTTTGTAAAGAAGTTTAATATTTTTTAGATGTTATATTTTATTTCTTGCTTCATAAATGGCCTTTTATTCAGCACTTAAAAATGTTTTTATAACTTTAAAACAGGTGGCTTAAACCAGAGAGATCATCAAGTTCAGTTCTTACACTGAGCCACACCTGGAGGAAGAAAGGTGCAGCTTTGATAGGTATGGTAAATTGTTTCAGCTGATGTTAGCCTTTCTTTAAAACCTGTTTCGGATGTATTTTCCTAAAATCAGCTCTCTTTTACATTTAGGTGGCTGCTGTCGTATTGGTCCTGCTCAAATCACACAGTTGAGGCAGGAGCTGAAAGGAAACTGCACAACCAAAGACTGAAAAATACATGTGTTAAAAAAACAGATCTGTGAACTGTGAGCTTATAAAAATCTTAATTTATTGTAAAATTTATAAATAAACCACTACATCAAATCACAAAATGACAAATGTGGTGAACCAAAGACAAATGGCACCATGACGGTGTGAGAACAAAGTGCTTCTGAATATAAAACATGAAAATTAACCATGCAGGCTTCTACTCTCTAAAGTTTCACACTTTGATTGGTCTTCCAGGATTGCACGTCTCCACTTTAACTTCAGCACAGCTCCGGTCTTTTCTTCTTTAAAACTGGGATCATCTTTTAAGTAACAGTCTCACAAGTGATTCACAAAGCACAACGTAAAGTCAGCTGCTTTCACGACACCTAAACTGGACGGTAAGTGCACTGAACTGTACAGATCACTGGACGTCAGCGGCTGCTGGAGCCAACTCACCTTCACTATGAAACATGGAGATGTGTCATCTTTTAATTCACAGCAAAAGTGATCATCTAAACAGCACGAGTGAATAAAATGTGCACTCACACACAATCACTGCAGTAAGTTTGTGGTGAAAATATAAATAAGGGAAAATGTGTGTCATTAGAGGAACGTGATTAAAGTAATACTGAAGTGTCAACATCTCAAAAACAACTAACCTTCTTTTTACTAAACAGAAGGACAAAATATCAGAAACAACCTGCAATACAACCGCCTTTCAGGACGATGACGCTCCAATATGGTCTCCCTGCTTTGTTCAGCTTTAATGTACAGTTATGAAAGAAATAATAATGAGTTTGATAACACATGGCTCATAAACCTAGTGCCTTCTCTCTCTTGTTGTTGGGAGTGTTTTATTAATACTGATGATAAAACAGAAAACTGTCAAAAGACGATAGTCAGAAAAATCTGTTTGCCCCTGCTCTGATTTTGATCAGTCCGAGCAAATCTGCCAATCCTATTTGTGCAAAACTGTTAAGACAGCTGCTGCTGATATGAAATGTTTCACTACCATTACATCAGCACTGAGAGAGCTTGTTGAATCTAAATAAAATACTGTCAGACGTCTGTGTAGCACATCTAAATAGATTTTTGGTGAATTGGATATTTGACAGCTTTCAGTCTGAGCAGCCCGGTGCACCATCTTTAGTTTGTTTTTTTCTGATCTTTTGGCATTCAGGGGCATTTCGGTTCACCAAGACAGAAACAGGAGGCAGATTTCAGACTAATTCCCATTTTCATTTCCTAATTACAGAACAAATTTTGCACAGGGTGATGCAGGGACGACTTTTTGTAGGCCAACATTAAATTTCAATTTTCTAATAGGTTTTCCTGACAAAATAAACCTGTGGGATTTTTCACTGCAGCCTTGGATCATTGCTTGCAAGTTATGTGGCTCCCAAAGAATATTACAATTAAAACTTCACAAAAGAACCTACTTTCCATGATGTTTTAAGCTTAAATGCAATCAGAGAGAGAACAATCTTTATTAAGCAACAATAAAACTTCATTAACTTTGAAGGAAATCACATTTTAATAACTTTTGAAGACTTTCCTCATAATTAAATGACATGATCAGTTTGGACCTCATGGCTGTGACTTCGTTTTATATAATTATATTATTGTCAGTTAAAAAGGATCCCCTCCCATTTCTGTTGTCCTTGTAAGCAGCTTGTTGCAACCATCCTTTTAAAAACACAAGAATGCCTTAAACTACAAAGCAGGGCAACTTTAGTGTGATTTCAATTTTATAAATTGCATGTAAAAACCTTGTTTGCAAGAATTTCATCCTAATTTCTATTATTTATCTGTAAAAGCTTTTTTTGAAATCCTATATACTTTTAGCCATGGGAACCAGGAAGCTCTAAATGGTTAGCAATGTCCACATTTTTGGACTAATTTCTGCTGTTGAACATGAAATAATTGGTAAGTGTCTTAAAGATAATTTCTTATAAATGGATGCTGTTCAAATAAAGACTGATTATTAGACTAATTAATGCGAAACAAGACTAAAAAACTAAAACATGGTCCTAATATGACTTCAGATGCCTCTTCTAAAAGCCATAACAATGATTTGTACACTGAGGTGCCAGTCTGCTCATATTCTGTTTTCATTAAATCAACAAATCCCATTAAAGACAAAAACAGTGTAAATGGTCCTTTAAAGCCCTTTCATGACATAACCTTGTTTCTGGCTGAAAATAGCACAGAATGTCTCTTATGGATTTTATATTCGAGTGATAATTGTGATGGAGTTTTTTTTGTCTGTTCTCACGTCCACTACAAAACAGATTTTAGTGAGCGTAGCTTTAAACGTCCATAAGTCTAATTCAAGGGTCCAAGAAATTATATTTTTGCCAACATCAGATGTGCTGATATTTTAAAACTTTTCAAGCAAATACCAATACTGATGCAAAGAAAAAACTGAGGGTAGTTTTTTGGATTCATTATATGCAAAATAAACTTCTGATAGTAACGGGGCCTGATCTGAACTTTAAAGAGCAACAAACAATCAGCTGATAAACAATCAGCCCTTTTTTTTGGAGCTTACTGTATGTTTAAAATAAATAAATCTAAAATCAACATGCAAAAGTTCTCATACTTTATGCTAACATAGAAGGCTAAATTATCATGGAGGAATTTTCCCATCTGCTGATGTGTAAATTAGCCTTTGAAGCAACTATCTGCCAACACTAATATCAAACTGATAACATTGTGCATCCCTAGTCTAATCAGCCATGCCAACAGTGGTACTCAAAATGTGTCACCCTCCTTCCCCAAAAAATACTCCCTAAAGCTGCAGTTCACCCTTTTTACCTCCACCAAGCAGGTTATGTCTTCGTTTGTTACTTTGTTAACAGGAAAACTCAAATAGTGAAGAACAATATTTGATGAAACTTTTAGAAAATGTGGGTTCAAGGTGAATGTGATTTGATTTTGGTGGTGATCTGAATCCAGATGTTTTTGAGCACTGCGTGATCAGGCAGTTTTCACATTTTTGCTAATAACTCAAAAAGTCCTCCATGGATTTTCAGGGAACATTTCAGGGAATGTTGGTCATGGCACGAAGAAGAAGAGGAAGTGATTTGTCTTTAGTTGTGATCTGAATCCAGATCAAGGATTTTTTTTCTCCCACTCTCTCTACCAGCTTGTCGAATAATGTCAGAAATGCCTTGGCAGAAGTTTGTGCTCTCGGAGCATTTCTAGTTTAAGAATTATTTTCTTTAAACTACAAAAACATGGAACTGTTCTGAGAACTATTTAATCTTTTATATAGCTAAATAAAAATGCTTTATGTTTTTGATAAATACAAATTTAGTTGCTTTACTGTTGTTTCCAGTAGCAGCTCATGAAGTTGGACTAAATGTTTTTCTGGTAAAAATGATAATGCAATAATTTTGTATTTAGATTGCAACACTTAACGGCAATTTCCAGATAAATGCTGCTTTTTATGTGTAACAGTGTCAATAACAATTTATCTTTGTTTGGATATTCACATAATACACATGTAATGAGTATTTTTATTTCTAAAAAGATGACAAAGGAAAAAAAAAGAATCCAGTAGTCTCTTTTTGAAATGGTTATGGTAATATTTTTAACTGTAATACCACAGTATCAACAATAAGCATGTCTGTGGCTTGTACATTTTAAGTGTTGATACCCTGATGACTGCCTGTACTGTGGTCTCTGACAAAGCCTTCTGATGGTACAAAGGAAATGAGAAAAGATGTAATTCTGATTTTCATCAAAAGCACAAATGGCAGCATGACATGCTTCGATTGACAAGCTGAGGTAGAACATCCTGCAGTGTGACAATTGCATAATGCTCACTCTGACATTGTTAAAATGATTATGAAGTGTTATTATTCATATTATTACTCAGCTGCCCATATCATTACTAAGACCCCTTCACACCATCACATCACCCCCATCCTCCAGCAGCTACACTGGTACAAGCATAGAATAGAGTTTAAAATCCTTCTGTACACCTTTAAGGCCATCCACAACCTCGCCCCTCCATATCTGTCTGACATGCACATCGCCAGTCCAGCCTGCTGTGCCCTCTGCTTGCCTCAGCACCATGGGGAGCAGGGCCTTCAGTCACTCTGCTCCCCAGCTCTGGAACTCTCTCCCACCTGACCTTCGAAACCTGAACTCCCTGTCACTTTTCAAATCCAGACTCAAAACCCACCTGTTAAGGACTGCATGCACCACTTGACAATATCATGCCTCCTCTTCCCCATACCTGCCATCATCTATTGTGCTTTGATTTTTAAATTATTGTCGATTTTATTGTTATCAATTTTATTGTCGTCGTTTTAATCTTGTACAGCGTCCTTGGGTGTCTTGAAAGGCGCTTTTAAATAAAATGCATCATTATTATTATTATTATTGTTATTATCATCAATATAACTGAGCAGGGGTCATCTCCTGTCACTGATTAACCTCTGAAATCTGTAGTCTTCTTAAAATCCAGCATCAAACACACTCAATGAGCATTTAACTAATGAACATAGCAGAACACAGCTGAGGGAGACCTATCGCAGTATTTGTTAAGGACTATTTAATGTGCAAAGATAGCCAGTATTTGACAGTAGTGATAATTTATTGCAGTATTTCTACTGATTAATACTGTGCATTAGTATATATTGTTATATCTTTAATTACCTGTGCTTTTTACATAGCTTATTTCTTTACTCTCTACTTTAACAGACTAGTTATTTCTTACACACGAGTACTTTGGATCAGTTATTCTTTGTTTATATTCTTTATATCATCCTTTATTTCTATAATTATTACTATTATTTTATTTCTTACTGCTATGCTGCTGACACAAACCAATGTCACCCACAGATTAATGGAGTATTTCTGTCTCACTCCCTATGAACACTTGTGTTGCTAAATTAAACTGTGTGGTTTAAACGTTTATGCTAAAGATTGTTGCTTTTTGAATGGGATCTGTTGAGACAAATACAGAATAACTCCAGACTGTTCCTTTAAAACTTACCATTAGGCTACTGTATTGCACTGTAATATCTTATTTAACCTTCCCTCTGTATATCCCTGCACACACCCCTCAGTATGTCCTGCTAAACCTGCTCAGTCTGTGACGTCTTCCTCCAAGTCGCTGTCCGGCGAGCTCCTCTGTCTGTACTCTGTAGTGTTGGACTGGCGTTTCCAGCTGCTGTCTTTCTGGCTGCCCATGCTGTGCGAGCGTCCCAGGTTGGCGAGGCGTTTCGAGGAGATCCTGTCCGCCGAGTCGTCAGAGGCATGGGCTCGCTCTGTGCTGTGGAAGTCATGCCGCAGGTTCTCCAGGTTCAGAGCCCAGGGGCCAAGCTTCTGCCAGTTCACTCTCTGAAATGCTATGATGCAGTGCAGGTTACCCCCCACCTGTGGCACGGGAATGTTTGTTTAGTTAGAGACAGACCCTGACATACGGCTGGGTCACCAGATTTTAAATATAGAAATTTAAGATGGGAACCTTTTTGGTTTTGCGGCGCTGCAGGCCCCTCTCTGTGTGACGGATGTCCAGGTATTCTGGGTTTTGTGTGTTCAGGTCAGTGACGATGTCCATCCATCTGAAACACAGGGCCTCCATGAAGCTCAACAACATCGCATGAAAGCATAAAGAAGCAAAACCAAGTCAGATCTTACTTTTTACAGTGGATGGCTGGATGTTTCCTGCTGGGTTCACCAATCAGGATCCAGTACTCCATTTCATTTGTAGGTAAAGGGCCCCTGTGAACAAAACAAAAGCAAAAGTCAACATTTTATGGACTGTTCAAGTGTTAAAGATCCCATATTTTACCTTGACTCTGCCCTTTCCAAGCTGTTACACTAACTTTGTTTACCTAAACTGTTACAGCCTTACAAGGAATCTTTTTTAAACTGCATTTAGAAGGTCTCTCTTTTCTCAATCAACGGGACATTTCAGATCAAATATATTCCTTACAGATTGAGGCCAGTGAGCTGTTTCAGGCTGCTCCTGGCACTGTAAATGAGGCAAAAGGGGAAAAGTCCTGATGCTGCAATCCTTCTGTCTTGTGCATAGAAGTGCTCCATCATACAGAGGAGACATGAAAAACGCATTTAAGGGAGACTCAAACTCTAAACTATATTGTCAACTCTTAGAATCTACAGAAAATGTTAATGATCAGTAATAATATTTAGTTACTCTTTTCATCTTTGATTAATAGTTAGCAAAAGTTAATTCTTTCCCGTAAATAGTGCGCAACAAGATTTTAGGGATAAGTTTTTCAACCAAATCACTGATGTGAGGAAAGGGACACTGGCTTCAAGCTATAACAAGAGGACGGGTTCAATCTTCCATATAATCTAAAACCAAACATTTTCATGGCCTTTACTTTTGAACTGGACATTTGATTTTTAATATTGCTTTCTGAGGTAATGCAATTTTTATTTCCCTCAGTGCTCATTATATTCATAATACATACTACAACAATTTTGTTTTGAACTTAGAAAATAAAATAAAAGTGCTTGAGAATATATCAATGTAACTACTTGCCTTTCATGGAGACAATTATAAGTAAAATGGGTCAAAGTGCTCTACAAAGATTTTAGCATGCTACACACTAAGAGACATTCAAAAATCAGTAAATACACATTACACACATTGGACATTAAATATTAATATCCATTCATATAACATCATGTTACATGAAATTAATTGAAATGAAAAATACATTTACCTATTTAGACATAGATGGATGGCTTTGGGGGCACTATTACCAACTATTTATTGATATTCATTCATTCATTCATTTCTTTATTAATCTCAAAATTCCATTGAGATTTTGTTCTCGTAAACAAAAGCATGTAAAATAAACAAATTCGGTCAGGTACTAAAATAGAGGAAAAACAATAAACTGCTATTAAAACAAGTGTTTTTAATTTTTCAATGATAAAATGAAGTAAAATCAAGAATCTGTGTCTCTATTCATTCATTCATTTCTTTATTTAATCTCGAAATTCCAGTGAGAGCGTGCTCTCATTTCCTGTGGCACCGAGAGTACATAAAAACAGTATGATATTAAAAACAGATATGATATTAACTTTACTCAATTTTGTCTTACTGAGATACTGTTTCTTAACAGAAGATTCAAATGGGAATAAAATGGTTTCTTGAATTACATGTCAGGAATGGAAAGGCATCCAGTCAGTTATGATGTGTGGACAACAATCTATTCCTCTTTTTTGTCCATCATTATAGGTTAAGACAGTAATAACTCAGTTATTTAACTTTACTTCAATGTGATGTGTTGTTTCTGATGGATGTGACAGCCTGTTAGCATTAGCATCAGAGTTTTAAAATTCCTGCTTTCACAGTAATGCGGGCTGAGGAACAGGATTGTTTCCCCCTCACTGATGATAGAACAGGAGGTAACTTCATCCTGTTCTGTTTCAAACACTCACTTTAGTTTGTGTTAAATACAGCTGTAAATTCCTTTGTTAGTGATTACTTAGCTTTTCTAAATGTTTATCTGTCTGCTGTAATTCATTACCATTAAGTAGATAAAGGAATGTGTCATTCAGTTTACCTGTTCTGACTGAAAAATGCTCCTCATTCAGAGCAGTTTAGAAAAGCTGCATTAAGTAACAAATACAATGATAGTTAACCAAAACACAATGGCAAAGAACATGCAGTAAAAGGACGTTAAATATTTCTTGACAGGTCAAAGGGCATGTGTGAAGTCAAGCCTGTTGTGTGATCTATCGTACCTACTGATCATACATTTACAAAGCACAATAAAATGGAAACAACTCTTTTTCCAAATGCTTGTGCCCCTGTTCTCATAAACAAAAGCATGTAAAATAAACAAATCCAGTCAGGTACTAAAATAGAGAAAAGACAATGAACTAATGTTTAAAACTACTGTTTTTATTTATGCAATGATAAAATGAAATACAATAAAGAATCTATGTCTTAAGCCATAGCATCCTGTTATTCGGGGTGTGTTTACTGTTGGACTTTATCCTGCATCAATGATAAAATTGTAATTTATTGTGTAACTCTACCCTGCAGACAGAATCTAAAATGATGTTCAACAAGTATCCTTTACAAGTTGTATTGCAAATTTATGAAGAAAAAAAAAAACAATAAGCTTGACCTTTACAAAATAGAATTAAACATGCAACATTATCTTTAACAACCTATTTTTTTTCTTCAGCTCAGGTTGTTGTTTTTTTAATAAAAATACTTGGATTGATTACATTTTGCTTTTCAGTTTATGATCATAGCAAACACATATCCCTGTAAAATCACATTTTTAAATGATAACCTTGGATTTACATGTGCAAGCAGACAAAAAAGCAGCCACATATAAAAATGAATCAGCTAGTAAACAAGAACAGAAAGTAATCAGATTTAAAGTTGGTGGTGGGACTGACCTGTAAGCCTTAGCTGCTTTAAGAGGTGTCGCTTCAAACCCTACCGGGCAGAAGTAATGGTTCTGGCAGTGGTAAATGTAGGCCATCGACTCATCCTTCAGCCCCTGTGTCAGTTTCATCAGCGCTCCTTCGGCTGAAAGGATTTAAGAGGTTATCATTTCTGTTTTATGCCTTGGTGAGTAGACATACAGCTCAGACTGAACCGCCCTCACTCTGTTCGCACACTGGGGCCTTCATTCTCAAAGTCCAAATGGTGGGTGTACATCCATTTCCACACAGACATTGGTGTTTATCAAGCTGAACCTGATTTGAACGCAGGCGTAGGGTACACACTCAAATCCCACAGCAGGCCTGTGCTCATGTGTGCAAGTTTGTACTTAATGTGGACTCACTATGCAACTATTAAATCTGCCTGAGAAGAAGAAAAATAATCTTAATTTATCACATTTTTCTCTGTGCTTATAGACTGACAGGCTCACAACTGTAAAGCTAGTTAGTGATTTTAGTTAGTGGATCATCATCATCCATCCATTATCTGTACAGGGGGCTGGAGCCTGTCACAGCTGTCAATGGGAGAGAAGCAGGATGCACCCTTGACCAGTCGCCAGCCAATCGCAGGGCCACAAAGAGAGACGGACAACCATCCCCTCTCATACTCATTCCAAAGGGCAATATAGAGTCAGCAATTGACCTAATAACTTTAGCCAGGTTTACATGCAGACTTTTTTTCATTCTGATTGAAGATCTCAGGTGAACTGTTTACATGTGACGTGATCTATTCCAATCTGGTGTTTACAAGTGCCACAACATTTAATCAGAACAGCTGTTTTACAGACACGTGATACGCTCAGATCTATTTAAACATCACATGATTGATCAAAGATGGCGGTAAGTAGGTGTTTTATTGAATTATTTGAGGGTTGTGCTGTTTAGCCTTATAATAGCCAGCCTTCAGAGTTTTCCAGTGGTTCCTTATTTGTTGGACGTTTTGATCTATCCTGGCTGCGCTGAGTTTTTGTGGACTTTTTTAATTCAATAGTTCAGTATTTCTTGTTTTCCCACCATCTCAACGTGCCATAATGTTTAGTTCTTTGAGAGTTTGTATTAAAAAACAAACTCTCCGACGCAGACCAGTGCTGTGTGCTCTGTTTGGAAGCCGCCATGTTTTAAGTGAGTAAACGTCACTACTCGTTTACGTCAAAGACAGAGCATGCGCAGACAGAACCCAGCCTGACAGCTTTCCTGTTCACTGTTTACATGACAGGGTTTTACTTTTAATCGGTTTGGGAAAAGGAATATACTACCCCTGTGCAACCAAATGAAATTCCATTCGGATTTGGCCTATTTACTCCGATTGAGGTGTTTATATGGAGCATTTTTATTTGGTTGGGGCTTCTCACCCGACTCTAATCGGAATATTAGGCTCCATGTAAACCTGGCTACTGTGTTTGGTCTGTGGGAGGAAACAGAGTGCCCAGCGAGAACCCACTCATGCACTGGGAGAATTTTCAGACTCCACAAAGAAAAGCCCCTACGACATGGGGATAGAACACGCAACCTTCTTATGAGGCAACTTCAGCTGTTGAGTCACCGTGCTGCCCTACATCATCATCATCATCATCTAAAATGTATGTCTATATCACACTTTAACTCCTTTTTTCATATTTGATAATGGTATGTTTCCCTTGTCGACTTATTTTCAAAATTTAAGAGGCTGATTTCATTGATTTCAAACATTTCTTCTTGATCTGTAACATCTTCTAGCAGAAAAACTAAAAACTATTATAATTTGAAGGAAAACTAAAAGAAGAAACACATTTGCAGAGTGAATCTCTGCATAGCTCAGCTGTTCAATCTAATAGTAGAGTCTGATTAAATAGAGCATAGCTGTTCCTCAGTGAGGACTGCAGGGCAGGGGCGAGCAGAGCGTGAACCAAATGTGAGGGGTTGGTTAGTAAATGGATGTGGAAGAAAAGAAACAAGAACTTTATTGGCTATCTAAAGCAATGTAACTTAGTTTATTAAAAAGTTAAATAAAACACTGTAAAAGCAACATGTGAGCTACCTTTGTGGAGGTTTGCACTCTATAGTTTTCTAATTTTCTATTTTTTTTGTTTTATAAAGACCATTTTGGGGGTGTTTTATGCCTTTATGGATAGGTGAGATAAAGTGTACTGGCCTGTGATAGAGGGTGACAGAGAGTAGGTGAGGACTGCAAATGGGCCTCAGGCCGGACTTGAACCCTGGCAGATGGTAGCCATCATGGAACGTGCCTGCCTGCCCACCACTCCACCAATCCAGCCATGTTTTCTGTCATTTTTTGTTCCATTTCACCCCTTCATTTCAAAAGCTCGGGGCTTAACCTCAAATATCTAGGGGCATGTTATTTATATGACGCCCATTTTCAGAAGCCATATTTATCAACACAAGGTCATTCATACGCTGAGGTTTGCCAAATATGCATGCTTGTTCAATCACGGTTGAGGCTGATGGGAGAAGATTTCTGCACCATACTCTGCACAAGTTTCAATGCCAGACTGACAAATGATGGCCTCTGTGGCTGTAAACCTCTCAGGTTATGATCACCACTGCTTTTGAGAACAGCATGACTTCAGAAACGAGCAGCCCTACAGAACAAAGTGTCTCCTTATGAAGTGCGAAGAGTCTCATCTTTGCCATGTTTTTGTTTCTGAAATGTTAAAATAAGTAAAAGCGCATTCTGCCTTTTATTGCTGACCGACTCACCTGTCTCTCCCGCTGTCTTGTGTTTTCCATGTGGTTTGTACAGAATGTAGGAACAACCTCGCACTCTGAAATTGTCATTGATTTGTCTAAACCACCTGAAAGAGGGAATTTGCACTGATTACTTCGACTGCGGTCATACTCCAGGAAAGTCCAGCTCATTCAAAAGACTGATTTGTTTACCGCATCAGAGTGGCATTCCCAGTGAAAGGACCAAATTTGATTTCTTCAAAAGGCGGCTGAAAACCCAGAATATGCAGAGCCTCCTCCTGAGAGATGGGGGGAAGACTGGAAGAAAAAAACAGTGTCTCACTCTGTTTTATGTAAACATTAGCCTTTAAACATTGACTGCTGCTCACCTTCCTGCTCCCAGAGTGCTGTAGAGGAAATTCCAGCAGGAGACCAGAGAGGAGATCCCACATGAAGTCTTGTACTGTGGTCGACTGATGCAGTACCTGAAAAAGAGATAATTCCACATAATTGAGTTAATGATCGAGCTGCACATCATTTGATACTAACAGCATATCTTAAAACTGGCTTTACTGTGTCCATTAACATTACCATCTCCTCAGGTCGAGCACTTTTCTTTGTTTAATCTCCTCCAGTGAGGCGTGAGGAGGCACGTCCTGCAGATTCCTGCTGATTCTGTCTGAGGATTTCATTTTCTTGGTCATGCTTTTCTTCACATTGCCTGAAAAAGCATAAATGTAAGGACATTAAATGAGGACGAAGACCTCTTAACTGTTCCATAACAGTTTCTTTGTCTTCATTCTGGTCTTACTCTGTTGTTACTTTTGAAACTACTTTTAACATTTCTGTTTTAGTCTGACTAAACACCAATATGCTAAAATGTTAAAAGACTCAATATTAAAGAGTTCATTAATTTCTCAAGCATTTGCGCCTTGCAGTCCGATGTCTTCACTCCACTGTCAAAAAGTACAGGGTGCTGATATTATTTGTTACTATATACATACTGTATATGTGTGTGTGTATATGTATATATGAAGAACTCTTTTCCAAAACGATATAAATCCATTTTCATTTAGCAAAAATGACATTGACCCTGAACCACCATTGGGTTGGCTGGGGAACTGAACTTTGAAATACAGTATAAACAGGGATATATAGCTTTCTGGCATTAAATACTGATGGGGCAGGTAGTACAATAGGTATACAAAAGAATAGGACTGAGTAATATATATTTTTTTAAATTTAGCTTTTATGGCATTTTGGATATATATTATATATATATATCTATATATATATATACACACACACACACATATATATAAATATACATATATATATATATATACACACATATATATAAACACACACATATATATACATATACATATATGTATATATATATACATATATATGTGTATATATATATATATACATATATATGTATATATATATACATATATATGTATATATATACATATATATATGCACACACATATATATATATATGTATATCTATATCTATATATCTATCTATCTATCCATATCTATCTATCCATATCTATCTATATCTATATCTATCTATCTATCTATCTATCTATATCTATCTATCTATCTATCTATCTATCTATCTATATATATATATATATATATGTCCTACAATGCTTTATTTTTATTTATTTTTTAACAGATTAGGTCCTGTTTAGAGTAAACAACTGATGGGTGATCAATACCTGGCATTTATATCTAGATTTATAGAATTGCATAGGCTGTAGGACAAAAACAATTATCCAAGAACTACCCTAATTTGTGCTGTATAGGAAACCTTTTATCTGCAACATGAATGGCAGAGTTATCAAGGCAAAAAGGGCTTATAAGTGAGTTTTGATTATTTGAAAACCTGTTAAAAAACATTTATTTCGTACTTGTTCTTGTTTTCCGTGTGAGCACAGCATTAAAGTCTGTGGTATCAATCTCCCATGCCAGGATGGGCTTTGTGTTTTCAGAAGACAGCTCCATCATGTCACAGTCCCCGTCTGAGCCTGCATTCGTCCCTCCAGACTGACCGGCGCTGAAGTCAGTCGTGGGTTTTGGAGTCAGCAGCGATGGACCATCTCTCGTCCCCCTGTCTCTGGATGTGCTTGGAGGTCGGTACACAGAAGCAGCCTGGTTGAGGAGGGCATAGTCGGAGCAGACGGTGTAGAACTTCTCCCTGGAGTGTGTCACGGGGCAGGTCCAGGGCAGGTGGAGCTCTGCGCTGGAGGCCCGCCTCACTCTGGCAGCGTCTCGGACAATGACGCTCATCAGGCTGTGTTCCTCTTCCCCATCAGTGGGCCTTTGCTGCCCTGATGGTTCTTCTGACCCTGAGAGGTTTCCTGCTTGACCTTCTGATGTGTTCGGCATTGAATGAGAACTAAGATATGACAGACAGCTGAATTATCTGAGGACCGGTGTTTACTCTGGGGAAAAAAGGACAGGCATATTTAGAAACACTTAAGATATCAGAGTAATCTGCAGAGACCCTCCAACAGGGTCATGATGTTACAGAAAATGTGAAAAAATACAGAATAAAGTGAACTGCCCTTTTAAACCTACATTCAGTAAACGACATTACAAAGACAAGGGTTTTGACTTTCAGACTGATGAACTTTGTTTTTTTAAGGAAAGAGACACACATTCTGAATTTGGTGCCAGATACATGTTCCTAAAACAGTTGGGACAGGAGCACATTTCCAACTGTGTATTATCACTTTGCTTCTAGCATTGCTCTCATAGTGCCTGTGGCCTTAAGACACAAGAGAAGAGATGTCCCTGAAAGGCTTTGTCTGAATGAGGTCTAAGCTGTTCCAAAAAGTGTTAGCCTGGCAAACCAGACAGCCAGACAGTTTAATAATTAATATCCAGCTACACTGTGGGTCAAGTGTGTATACCTCTCAGTATAAATGCTGCCCTCTCAGATGTGCCATGGGCATTTTTACACCCACCACGCAGAGAACAACCTTTCTTGATGGTCCTTTTTCTTTAAGCCTTAAGGACTCAGCAGCCTTTATTTTCAAGAACAATCAGGAATGTGATCTTTTCAGACCACAGCACACTTTCCATTACAGCACACTGCCTGCTTTCATGCAGGGCTGCTTTTAAGTTAGAAGCCTAAAGGCATTTAATGTTGCTTTTTGGAATTACCTCTTTCAAGAAGAGATTTCTCCTGAATGCCTGAATCTTTAAACAACATCATAGACTATAGATAAGGAGATCCCATTCCTTCCTTTTTAGACAATAGGGCAGTAGCATTCAAACTATGGTCCACTGTGTGGCCCACTGTCCATTTTGAATTGGCCCCTAATACAGTTGATGAATAAAGATATTTAAATTACAGCAGCATCAAATGTGCACATTTTCTGCCATATTTACTTTGTCAAAATGTCTCATTTACAAAGCATATTGCAATATTCATCTTCAAGCTCCAACATTCTTGTAGTTACCTCCGCCAAGGAGGTTATGTTTTCGGGAGAGTTTGTCTGTCTGTCTGTCTGTCTGTCTGTCTGTCTGTCTGTCTGTCTGTCTGTCTGTCCGTCCTTCTGTCTGTCTGTCTGTCTGTGAACAAAATAACTTAAAAAGTTATGGATGGATTTTGATGAAATTTTCAGCAAATGTTCAGCATGGGAAAAGGAAGAACTGATTCGATTTTGGTGTTGATCTGGATCAGCAACTGGCCGCCATGGCGAAAAATGTGATTTTCATGAATAACTACTGAACTAAAATAGATATCATTATGAATCCAATTGCTAATAGTATGTTTTCATGGTCAAGGAATCTAAATATTCAGATGAAATTAAGGTAGGACTAATATTTATGGTGAAAATCACAATATGGGAGAGGACTGTGGCGCTGGCGGAGGTCTGTGTTCTCCAAGTGCTTTTCTAGTTTACTCTTGTTTTGTGTCAGAAAGTGAAGATAAGCCATCAATGTCACCATCTCTGCTGCTCAGAAGGTCATCCCCGCCCTGACTAGTTGTAAATCCAGTGATTGCCCAGGGTTACAAGGGTCCCTTGACAATGGATAACTCACCCCTTAACCTTAAAACTTTAACTTAAATACACTAAAAGTGAGGCGCAGCAAGTGGCTCAACTGTTCTTGTATCTCTCTTTATGCGGCCCTCAATGTAAAAAGTTCAGACACCCCTGCCATAGAGTCCTTCACAAGGCACAAAACTTTGTTGTGCTTTATAATCAGTGGACAACTATTCGGTGTGTCCCTTAATAATGTTGGCTATCAGAAATAATTATTTGAATTAAGTAATGGGATTTAATTTACAATAAACCTACCTTGAGGTACCACCCATAAAAGGAAATAATAGCAAAATTATTTAGTCAGTCTCATAAGCGTTACTGACTATTAATTTGGAACAATGACTTAGAATTAATTTAATAACAACAACCAAAGTTACCCAATCAACTGTCATTAAATCGTCTACCTTTTTGTGGTTTTAGCACCAATGCATTTCACTTGTGCTTTGGATTTTCCTTATGTCTATATGTTTTATCATGTACTTGTGTGCTGATGCCTTTTGTAAGCCTAATTTCCTTTGGGATGAAAATCAAGTTAAACATGGCCATTATTTTTCCATCCTTGCAAAGAGGATTTTTTGTACGACTTACAAATTAAACATAATTATGTTAATCTAATAAGTTTGGGCTGTCTCAATATGCAGGGTTCTTTAACATTATTTATTTAAAATGTGTCTTCTCTGTCTTTCTGCAGACTCAATCACAGGTCTATTCTTATTTATACATTTATTCTAGGTCTGCTCCCATCATACCTTCTGACCTACATCTGTCAGTAGACCACAGGATCTTATTATCTTCAGTCCCAGGATCTTTTCTTATTGTCGGCTAAGAAAGTAAGGACTAAACTGGGAAAAAGGTTGTTCCGATTTGTGGCTCCACTTACTGGGAATGAACAACAAAAAGGCCTGAAGCATAAAGATCTGGTTTCACAGGACACTTTAAGATTATGCTGAGCGACTTGGAGGCAGACACATCTGGTTGCAGATGTTTTGACAGATGCACTTCACCTTTTTCACAAGGGCAATTTAAGCAAAAAAAGTGACTTTTTTCTTTTTTTAATGCATTGCAGTCTTGTTTTATGTGTTTTTGTTTTTATTTTATGACTGTGTGTGTTTGTCTGAAACTGTTTAATGTGCTGCTGTCTTGGCCAGGACACTCCTGAAAGAGATTTTTAATCTTAATGAGGTTTTCCTGGTTTAATAAAGTCATCAATATAAACAATTAAAACAGCATTATTACTAACACTGAAAATATACGTTCTAGCAGATGTGAAGACAATTTGAAACACAGGAGCTCTTCAAAGATTATTGAAGGTAAACACATAAATAAATGATTAAATAAAATGTAACTGATAATGTTTCAGAAATTAGAGTCCTGGATGACATTGTTCTGACTTCTACCAACATCAGAGGATTATAGCCATTACCTTTAACCTACAATCAGTCACCCATCTTGTTGACAGGCTACAGTGTTAACTATCACCTGGGGCCTGTTGTACAAAAATAGGATTCAGACATCCAGGATAAATGACTAAGCCCAGCTCATCGAATCCAAAACAAGGGGGTTCAGGCTTATTTGGTTGCACAAACGACCAAGTGAGGATGACAGCACAGGGATTCTTCAAGCCTGGTGTAACGACAGGAAGCTCTGAGTGCACTGATACACACTCCACTGAAACATCACAATATCGATTCAAACAGTTCATTTGTGCCCTTATTATGAATTTGTTGAATTGCACGTGAAACTGAAATTGAAACATCCACATTTGCTCCTTATGCTGCTGTTGGATTATAAGTGTGCAAGTGTGCACGAGTTTGCACGTGCATGCAGACCCTCTCTATCTAACGCAGGGCCCTCAGCGAGATTTTATATGATGCCCCATCCATCTGCGAATAACATCTGCTTACATAAGAAATGTAATTGCAATGTTTTTGCCATGGTCTTTGATTTATAAGAAAATGAGTCATCAAATTTGCATGCTCAACAAATAAATAGCCTACATACAAAAAAAAATCTGAAATAAGAAATACAATTACCACAAAATAAAAACCCTTTGAATAGGTGAACAAATAGTAAACATTGTAATAAATTATTACAACAGAAATCAACATCAAATACTCCAAATGACCATGTAGTTAGCATAAAAATAACTCCGTACATAAACATTTACACTATGCAATAACTGTACATTAACATTTGAATCACTGTGATCTTTTCCATTTTAAAAGTTAATAAATCACTGAAAGTGATTTCTTTTTCCACTGATTTTATGATTTAATTTTGTTTCTATGCTTTCTGTCTTGTTGAGCTCTGTTCAGTTTTAAAGGAGGTGATGGTTCATCTGCTCTGATTTATCCTTATTCACTAAAGAAACACCATGTGACTCTGACTTTTATACTAACTAATATGGGATGTGCATTTGATATGGATAAGTCTTATCTAATGATTGCAGAATCATGTAAAATCATAATTTTATCTAAAATCACTGCAATTAATGATGAAAAATGTTCAAATAATGACAGTGGGTCTTGTTTAATGTGATGACGATGTGTGGAGGGCAGGGGAATAAAAATTGGTTTCTGTCTGTGGGAAATGGACTGAGAAAATGGATAAATAAAATAAATCCTGAATTTAGCCTGGTCTGGAGCAGGATAGAGCTACAGAATAAATCTCCATGGTGACATTATGTCAAAACATGTTCCACTTCCCCCTGTCCAACTTTGTGCAACCAGATCATGGATTAATTGATCCATGATAACCAAGATATCCCAGCTTAATCCCTTATCTTGGTTTAGTGCAACAGGCCCCTGTAGTTAGCTTTACTGAACATTAACATCTCAGCTCTGTTATTGTAGTTAGCAAGTGCAAACACGCCCCGCTGTTCCGTCTGGTCCCCTCTAAAATCTTACCTTTAGAAGTGTCTTAGAGACAAATGAGCCAGGAAACTAGAACACCAATAGTCTACTTAAATATCATTACACCACGGTGCACACTTTTGGAGATAAATGATGAATAGATAATAAATCCGACATGTCGCTTGCTGCTGAACTCGTTTCTACTTCCTGGGCAGCTTGACGGACTGTACCATTCAAGGTAAGAAGCGGGGGTGTCCTCAAATGAAATCATTCAGATAAGTAAAAAAGACATTCATGATAAGACTGAAAAGAAATAAATTACCACCACTATAAGTGCGAAATTTATTTGGTGTATTGTATTAATGTCTATCTTTAACTAATACAATCGCGTTTTCCATACACACCGCGGGGCTGGCTGTGGTAGGATCCTGTAGTTGAAGCCGTTTCCAGGAGCCTCACCGGTGACCTCGTACTTCAGTGACTCAAGGTAAGCATGTTTGTGCTGTAATGTCTGTATATTAAAACTGAAACTGCAGCACTGTCTTATGCGACTGGAAAAACAGCTGTAAAGAACTACACTGAAAAAACTGGTGGACCAACACTTTTTGGAAAAAGTAAAAATTGCGAAAACAAAGTTGGTAACTTTATTACCTAAAATGAAACATCAGCCCATTGAACAATCCGACTTGTAGGTGCGCCTTACATTGTGATCCTGCTTCACTGTTTGACTCAGCCATATTTTTAAAAATAAATCTATAAACATTTTTTTCTTTTCAAACTCGAGAAGTAGATCACTGTGCAAACTAAGTCTCATTGTATGAGGCAAACAAAAGTACAAAAAGACACAAACAGGTGTAATTAGAAAGTTTTAGTATTATTTTTTCATTCATGAGCTCATTCATTCACTAACAAAACAAGATGAGACAACTTTGGCGAGCACAAATCTGCAATAAGATTCAATCAGTCAGGTGTGAGAATGTTTGTTAGTGAAACGAAAATGCCGGATCCATTAACCAGAGTAAAAAACCATGGAAGTCTGCACAGGGCTTTTGTACATCATGTGCTTTGGCAGCAGATTTTTTCAGACACTCTATTCTGAAATCACCTCTGCTGCCCATTTTTTGGTCCTCATCCACCAGTTAAGAACCATTTCTTTGGAGTTAGATGTTGAGTGTCATATTTTACTAATGCATTTGTCTATGATCCATAACTCTTATCACTGTTGGTCGAAGGGGCCTGAAGCATTTTCTAACTGATGGTCAAGAGGTGGAGTCGTCAGCCAATCACAGGGCTGACATAGGCAGGCACCCATTCACACCTATTCATACCTAAGGTCAAGTTAGTGGATCAAATGAACCCACTAAGCATGTTTTTGATCATTGAGATAAAAATTGAAGTAGTTAGAGGAAACTCATGCATGCACAAGGAGATCAGGTGTGTGCATACAGCTGAGAAATTGAACCAGCAACCGTCTTACTTAGAGGCACAAGCACTTGTCTTTTCTCCCTTTTCAATTTTAGTATTGCTGTAGTAGGAACCTTTTAAACATTTCTGTCCAGTTCAAGTCAGTGAAAGTCGTCACACTGAGTCAAAACGTTTTTTCAGAATCTTTATCACTTAAATCTTTACTTCTCTGTTAAAGAGTAGAGAGCCATCTACATTTGTAACGATATTTGAATATCTACATTTCACATCATAAGGAATACAAGTATATTTCTCCCTCAAACAGCTCTATTAATTCAAATTTCTCAGCAGAACTTACAGAGTCTGTTTCTACATTCAATGTTTCTCAAAACCATTAGAAAGTTGAGAATTTTTTAGCTTAAAATCAAAAGGTTTTTTTTAAAACTGTAAGAGAATTTTAGATTGGTCTTTGACAAAGAGAAGCTTTATCAAAACTTTTTGGGGGGGCTTTTTAAAGGCTGGTGTAAAAACTGAACCAAATTGTGGAAACACTGTGACACTCAGAGTTAGAAAAAACGTAATCACATCAAACATCAGCCTATAGTGCTAAAATTGAAACCAATGTTGAGATGTATAAAACTGCACTTTAATTTAGTCACCAAATAAACTTATAAGCATGTTTTGTGACCCGACATGACAGAAGGACTTTCTCACATATCCTGAAAAACATCCCAAAGAAACAGACCTGAACAATGGTCAAAGGTTTATACATGTACACAAGATGTTATAGTTTAATTTTACAACAGAAAATGTATCTGATATTTCTCGCTTTTCCTATTTTAAAGGAGACATATCATGCTGATGTATGATTTAATACTTACATATAATATAATAAATTTGAAAACAAGACCTTACACCCCCTTAATTTTCAAAAAATGAGATATTGTATTTTTTCTGATATCCTAGAATGAGATTTGATGCCTCTGAAAATAGGTCATTGCGAGATGTCCGCGAGATTTCAAACGTCGTGACATCATGAGGTACCTTTCTTTTTATTGGAGTAATCTGATAAAACACTTCCTCCTCTGTGATGTCCGTTAGCCACAAAACTGTCACCGAGGAACACATCCGTCCAGCAGGGGTTTATACTTCCCTAGCTCACAGTCACTCATTACCAGCTCTGGCCTGTAGGGGGACTCAATACGCGGTCGCTGCTTTGAGCCTGCCGGAAAATACAGTAGAAGAAGAAGGACAGGCTGGCTCAACCCCCGATAGAACTGACCAATCAGAGCACAAAGGGCTGTGACGTTGCGAGGTAACTTTAGGTCAGCCTCAGATCCGAGCATTTCAACGAGACCTTGTTAATGCCCTAAAATGAGGATTTTGAGAACGCTATTGTAGGGCAATGAAGGAACTAAATGACTTGTACTGAGGGCAGAAATGCTTTACAGGCATCCTGGTCTGGTATAGTGAAAAGGAGAAACAAGCATGATATGTCTCCTTTAAAGCATAATTGTGTTTTTAAAATGATGATTGCTGCCAAACTGTCAATCAATTCAGCCTAATGGGTCAGTTCTTTATCAATCCTGTGTAAAAAAAAGTCGACAGGTTTAGTGTCAACAACACTAAACACATGGCACTCCTGATGTAACAGGGGTGACATGCTGTAGTTTGTTGGCATTTTTTGCAATGCCAAATACTACAGCATGTTGCTGGTTCTTGCTCAGGATATCACCAACAAAGACGTGGGATTTTTTGCACTTAGTGTCATTTTTGAGAATTAAGCCACAGCTCCATATGCCTCTGTATCCTGTCAGCCAGGGTTAATTCCAGTTAGTGAGGGGGATTGATAAGGGATTTGATTGGGAAAAATACCCACTGTTATTTATTCCTTAAGCTAGCTGTTGTGGATTCCTCTCTGGAATTGGTTCTTGATTCCCATCCCTAAACCATTGTACAAACGTCATAGCCATAGCCATGAGAACCAACTTGATCAGGTCATTTGATGTAAAGAAAATTCTCCAAGAAGCTGTTAAATGTCACGAAACATTTTAAGTGTGGCCTCTGCTATGTTGTAGTTCCATGATTGCTTGATAATAGCTTTTTCCCTTTTCTAAAAATTGAAAAGAGTATGAATGTTACATCAGTTAATGGAGATTATTATTATGAACAAAATGTTTAAGTTTCAGATTGTTGGCCACAGACCTCATCATCAGAAATGAACCAAGGCCGCATAAAAAATCTCAAGCTTTAAGTCGAGGGCACAAACAAGATAATAACACGTCTGCCTAAAAAAATACATCAACCTTATGCCAATCTATTATGTTTCAGTTTTATCATAATATATAATCTTGATGTGTTTCTTTGAAAAGTAAATACAGTAAAATAAAAAATGTACATTTGATTCACCCTTTAACTACCTGCTCGACTGTTTGGCAAAGGTCATCAATAAATTCAGGGATATTCAATGTTTTAGAAAACAGAATGAATCAAATCCTTGTTTGATACCGTTAACACTTAACAAAGAAAACTACAGTCAAACCAAAACCCAGAAATGTTCTTGGTGTGAGATTCAAAGGTTTGAAAAGCCAAAGTTGATTAGGTGTTGACAAAAATAGAAAAAAATGGGACAAATTAAATTAGAAAAAGCAGAAATGTTGTAACTTAAAATAGACAATATTGAGTTTGACAAACACACAAAAAAGTTTTATTAACAGATTATGTTTATGAATCATCATTTGGTTAAGATAAGTATTTAAAATAATAATGATGCTGGTAATAACTATAACTTTCAGCTTTTTAAATCCTAAACATATAAACTGTTTGTTTTTTTGTTTGTTTGCAGTTGTTTTTGTTTCCTTAATCATTGATAGAAACAAGCAATGTTGTGCTATATTTTTCAACAAATGAAATATTCCTGCGTTTAATGACCTCTCCCAAACAGTTGAGCAGGGAGTTAAAGGGTTAAGTCATTTTGTCTCAATATGCAGAATTTTCTACAAACATTTGACTAGATAGCATGATTATAAGACATAAAATATCTACATAATAGCAGCTAAGAACATCTTTTCAAATAAAATAATACCCTTCATGGGTGGCATTACCAAAACAAAAAAAAAGAGGACCACTGCCATAACGTGACCTTTTAATGCCTCATTTAGTTAACTTACCAGCATTTATTTTTCTTGCTGCAGCAGACAGATGATGGAGAATCAGAGATTTAGACTTTATCAAGTCTTGCAAAAGAAACCGATAATTTTGTTCACAGTTTTTTTTCTCAGTGATTTATTTTTGCACATTACCGACTAATCTTCATCATGTAAAAGTTAAAAAAAAGAGCTCTTGTCATTTTTTTGTTTATTAAATTAGCACTGTCAGGTCGTACCTTAAATAAACTGCAGTTTCCCCTCCTGTGCCTGATTCATCTTTGGAAATAAAAATGTGTTGTGTAATTTTAAATGATTTTATCGCTGTGTTTTTCAGATGACCATGGAGAAGAAGAAGGTGATCATTGACACAGATTGTGGCATAGACGACGCTCAGGCCATTATGTTGGCTCTGTCAGCTCCCAACATCCAGATAGTGGGCATCACGTGTGTGTTTGGGAACGCAGCGGTGGAGAACGTGTGTCAGAACGTCCTGAGGGTGCTCTCAGTCTGCGAGCATGAAGGGGTCTGTTTGCTGAAGCTTTATGCCCCTACAGTATAAATGTGTGGTCTATTTAGTCAATAGATCCCACTGAGCTCAGCACTAAGCTGCTCTTGTGTGTGCAGATTCCAGTGTTTCGTGGTTGTGGTGGTCCTCTGGTCGGAGCCCCCAGCTCACACGGAAAACACTTTGGCACTGATGGACTTGGAGACGTGCTTGAAGACAAAGACCCTCAGTGGGAGCAGAAAATCCAGAAAGAGCATGCAGTGAATGCAATGATCAGACTGGTGACTGAAAACCACAAACAGGTATAAAGAAACCGCTGTGCTCTGTTAGTAATATGCTGGTCATCTGCTCCGTACTAAAACGTGCCCTCCTCAGGTCTCCCTGGTGGCCCTTGGCCCACTCACAAACCTGGCCCTGGCTGTCAGACTAGATCCAGGTTTTCCTCAAAAGCTCAAAGATCTGTTCATAATGGGAGGAAACATAGAAGGTAAAAACTCGACTGATAAGTGTTTGTCATATGTCAACTAATCTTCCTTCCAAGTAATCACACGATGCTTTGACCCCAAACCACCTGAAGGGCAGTATTCGTTATCACTACTTATCACCACAAATACATCATTTATTTTAATGTTGATGTATTACCTTACTTTGTCCATTTATCTCTTTACTTTTAAAGAAACACAAGTGCCATACTTATGACCTAATGAAGGGATAGGACTCAGTAAAGAGACCCCAACCGCACTGATATTCCAGTACATAAGTTGAAAAGTTACATAATCCATGACAAACAGCCACTTTCAGAGGACACAGGCTTTGGGAAGCTTCTTCAATTGTTGTTCAATGTTCCCAAGCATTTTTATTATCCTGATGAAAAAATGATTAATCAATTCAAATCAATACTTATCAAATACATCCAACATGCCAGTTCTTTTTTTGGTTCCAAATATCCAAAAAGACAAAGACTCAGAATTTACCTAACCTTACCATGCAGATGGATAAATCAATCAATCAGTTAAATAATTGTTATTTGTATAGCGCCAATTTAAAACAAATGTTATCTCAAGCCACTTTACAATAGAGCATAAAACTCTTCATTTTACAGGTACACATATATGCATAGATACACATATACATATATATACAAATATATACATCCAACACCCAACATGAATCCATATAGCCAATCATGAATCCCATCATGGCGGCAAGAAAAAACCTTCAATTAAGCAGCAGGAAATCTTGAATGTGGATCCCAGTCTCATGATGAACAGCAAATCCACACGATGCTGTGTTGGGTGTGAGGGCGAAGGAGGGGAGGTAGGAGGAGATGAGTGGACTAAAGTAAGAACTAAAGTTAGTGATAGATCCATGGACCATAGACCTGTCGTCATCAAATTTGTTTCTACTGAAAACATATTTCTTAGAGGTTAGCCTCTTGAGATACAACACATCGTTTTCAGGGGGGTCCTAATCAATTGAAGGGCTGGGTATTGATTCAGATTTTCTGAATCGATTCGATTCAATATTACAAGGTCTGAAATCGATTCGATTCACGATTCAATTCGATATTTATTCAGTCTAGGATATCTTAGTTGAAAGAGTACTATAAATTTAAAAAGTGACCTTTTGACCTGGTACACCATTAAGAATAGTTTTAACATGAAGAACTAAACCCAAAGCAGTTACATTAATCATATTTTAATGATATGCATTAATGCATATTCTGCATATTACTTGTTTTTTGTCCAACTCGTATTTTCCTTTGTTCTTGTTAAATCTAAAATATTGTACATCCAAACATCAGCTTTTAAACTTGCCAGTGGTGCTTCCACCATGTTTGTTTGCAGTAACAGCTCATGAGATCTTGTTCAGTAGAAAGCAACGCTAAACGCTGATCAAACGAGACTAGCAGGGTTGATACCACAGGCTGCTTCTCTGCACACCCGAAGAAGAAAAAACTACCAAGTTAAAAGATCGATCTTTGGATTTTATGGATCAAGTATGAACCAGTTAAAGAAAAATCGATTTAAAGAGATTAAATCGATTTTTTTAACCCCGTCCTATTCAATTGTGGTGATAATTTTAAAGAAATATAACCAGTAATGGTCTCGTGAGCGGCCCAAAGTGGGACGGCCCAATTAGCATTCCTCATAGCAGAAAAAGGTGGGAGCTACAAGTCTGATGATAACAGCAGAGATTAGCATAGATGCTAGCAGCTTCAGTAGCCATTTTGTCAGATCTGGACCATCTTTATTAGCTTAAATAAAAATAAAAAAACACTGATAGCACTCCACTGTCGAAAGGATATTATCGCTCATCTTCAGACGTGTTTTGGCCAGAGTACTACAAACTGGCTAATAGTTTTTACTTCACACCATGAATCTGTTACCCCCTACATTATTTGATTGGTCTGGAATGAGCTTTTGATGTACAGTTTAATTGTATTTCATCTTTTGTGTTGTCCTTTATTGATTTTGATGTCTTTGGCTGTTTATAAGTCACGTGCCCTGGTGTGTTTGACCATTTTCATCATGTCTTGGGTGTTTTGAAAGTAAGTATTTGATTTAAGTTGAATAAAAAATGAAACCTGTTGTCTCTGTTGAGGATCACAAAGCTAGGATTTAAAGCAGCACTACGGAAGATTCTCGCTTGACCGGAACGAGAACTCAACTACCCATGAGCTCTAGCGCGCGCATACTGTCGTAAGGATACAGATCTGCCGGTCGCGTGCATTTGTTTTGTAGGCGAATCACAGAAGCCAGGACTTCGCTCAAAAGTATTCTTCTGTCTTCAGCGGCTGTTTGCAGGATGGATAGCGACGAGGCAATGTATTTATTTTTAACTAAATGATGATGTTGAAAATCGCTAAGTTCAACTTGGTTTTATTACCGTGAAGTCGCCCCCGTCCTGTTGAGGCGATAAAGTGAATAAAAGTAAAGACAACCACGAGCTGGCGATATCACACACTTGAAATAGGTCTAAACAAAACTACATACTAGTACGTTCTCACGAATACTGTAAACGGATGGTAAACAATCAAGTACTTACAAGTCCAGCAATAACAGGGCCAAGTCGGCATCGGTCGGACATCCCTCCTCGTCTTTTATTTCACACCAGCGAGTGTGAAATAAACTGAACCGATGTTTATTCTGGTCCGAGCATTCAGCTTGTTTTTCTCTCGCTTTCTTTGTTTTGTATCCTCAAAATAAACATTTCTTTTTCTTGCGTTCTTTGCTGCCTCCGCCATGACTACAGCTCTACATTTGGCTTTCGCCGACACTTCCGTGTTTTAAACAAATCGGGAATCGGGGGAAGTGACGTAGCCTATGCCGTAAAGCAGTCCAAACTTGTAGTTTTTAGTGTGGCAGGGTTCCCACCATCCACCTCGAAGTTACATAGCGCTAGTGAAAGCAATGCAGACCACTTCAGAGCACGAAAGAGGTGTCATTCAACACATTGTAAAGTGGTGGACCATGACGATGAATATCTAAGGACTATATTATGTTTGAAAAACTACATAGTGTTAGTTTAAGGTGACAGTGAGGCTGTGAAATTGAGGTCTGTGCTGACTGGCTCCCCAAATGCTAACTAAATCAGTCATGGCATCTGTCGGTGAAAAGCAGACAGCACATATGTAGGTGGAGGCTTGTATGGCCAGGAATGTTTGTTTGGGCATTTTCTTCAAAGAGGAAAACACATTTCTCCATGAACTGAGAGTTTAGTACAGAGTGTCATGTTCTTCTGTCCCTGAACGCCCTTCTAACAGCATTAAAACTGAATGTTCGAGGGCACTAGACCTTCAAGATTTTGTGTTTTTTGTACAATATGTATTTTCCATGGAGCAGCACAGGTTTCATTAATTTCCTGAATCATTACTTAATTTTCTGTCTTTACAGGAAAAGGGAATGTGACACTTTGTGCAGAGTTTAACTTTGCGATGGATCCAGAGTCGGCCTACGTTGTTTTTGAAGAGTTCCTCTGTCCAACATATGTTGCATCATGGGAATTCACCTGCAGAAACGCATTATCCTGGGTAAGAAGAGTTCTTTCAAAGAGCTCCAAAACCCTGCATGTCTGTGCCCTTTCAGTTGATTAAACTGACGTTTGATCTTCTTCAGGATTTCTTTGACGAGTTGATAAACCAGGATGCTCCAGCTGCCGCCTTCATGAAGCTGATAACCTCTAAATGTTGGGCCTTCTCCAGAGGGTCTACAAAGAGCAGGAAAGATGTGTACTTTGGACCTGGCTTCGTCTCTTATGATGCGTATGCGGTGGCAGCGTGCATCGACAGCAGCGTGGTCACAGAGAGGATGGAGTGCCCCGTTCGTGTGGAGCTGCAGGGCTCGGTCTGCCGGGGCATGATGGTTCTGGATCCCACCAATGAGCTGAAGAAAAGTCACAGTGTGTTTGTCTTTACCAAATGTGATGTTGAAAAGTTCAGTCAGTTACTCATGAAGTCCCTTAGACAACCGTGTAAGAAGCAGTCTTAAAAATGTTTGAGTGTTCTCAAATAAAGGGAAGACTTTAAAGGGATTAAAGGGATATGCCAACATTTTTGATGTTTTTATGTCTTGCCTCAATCCCAAGTCCATGACAAGGAGATAGACACCATTCTTTCGTCCCTGCAAGCATTAACAAGAAAGAAACTGCCAAAGCTCACCCACCACTAGGTAGCTTAGCTCAAACACTGGGAGTCAACGGGTATAGCTAGCCTGCCTCTGCCCACAGTCATCAGATAAACTCTTAAGCAGCCTTAAAAGGTCCTTTGGCTTATTGTGACTTGTTTTTTTTTAACCTTTGAATCTGCTCTCACGTGAAAGAGCTGTTCAAAAGACTTGACTCATTCGCGGGAGTGGGATCCCGGACGAGCCCCCAATTATGTTACGTCCACAGCTCTTAAAGGGGTTAAAAGGAGGTAACATAAAACCAGATGTAAAGGTGAACAGAAGTGTTTAATATGAAAGTAAGATAAAGTTTTACAAACAAAGGATTATTTTCAGAGATAATTGAAACAAAATAATTTAAACAAGAGATCTTTTTTTAACAACCTAAATTAACAATAAACCTAATCTAAATTCAACAACAGTCTTAGAACAAGATTTCAGTGCCGAGCGCAGACAGGGTTTGGGCGACAGGCCACCACAGGACAAGCCGCTCCCGACTGAAGCCTCTGCCGTCCTTTTGAGGCTCCTCGACCACGAAAGCCGGCTCCTGATTGGTGGACATCCTACACCAATTAACTTCTCCACCGGCCGCCTGAGGGGAGAAGCAGACACACCCACACGCATGCGCACACAGACTCACACAGGCAGACACACCCACACACTCAACAGCCTAAATGGCTGGGGCCGTAACAAGGTAAGACATGAAAAAGAAAATGTTGGCATATCCTATTAAAAGAAGTACATTTTTGAAGCAAACAATGACAGTTCACCTCATAGGGTATTTTGCACCATGCATATTGGTATGCATATATGCATATATATCCCTTATCTGAATGTGGGAGCAGAAATCCAGATTTATCACACCAGGAACTATTTTTATCCTCTGTTGTACAATTTTGGTGAGTTTGTGTGAGCTGTAGCCAGTTTCCTGTTCTTAGCTGACATGAGTGGCACACTGTGTAGCCTTCTGCTGGTGCAGACCATCAGCTTCAAGACTCCATGGCTGTGTTTTCAGGAAAAGGCTTCTGCAAACCTTTGTTGTAATGGGTGATTATTTGTGTCACTGTTGCCTTTCATTGATTTTTAACTACCCTGGCCATTCCCCCCCGACCCCGGGATCAACACTGCATTTTGCCCTTGAACCACTGCTCACTGGATAGTTTCTCTTTCTTAGATCATTCTCTGTACACCCTGGAGATTGTTGTGCTGAAAACACTGGAAAATCAGCAGAATTGGAAACACAACAGGCTCCATCATCCATGTCACATTCAAAATCACCTTTGGTCTGTAATCTGAGGCTCCTGTGAGCCTCAGCAGGACCACCTAATAATTGTTCCAGAAAGACAAGTGAAACTAATTTAGGCCTATGCTGCACAGATTTATACATCTTTTTTAAACTACGCATGATCAGTTCTGAGGTTTTGGAAAAATGATTGAAAATCTTTTTTGGAGTCTATGATTGCATGACAGTGTTTGTTTTCTTTCTGTGATTCCTACTTTAGTTTGTCACAAAAATAAAAAAGTCCACAAACTTTTGATAAACATTTTGTTTGAGTACTCATTAGTTAATAATATTTCAGGGTCAGGGTACCTTGAAATATTGTGATGATTTTAATACTCTATGTTGATATAGTTACTTTGCATTACATTATTTCTTTGCCGTGCTTCCATGCCTAAATGATTGAGTTGCTGCCATGTGATTGACTGTCTAAACAGTGGAACATGCATGCCAAAGTGGCTGAAAATCTCTATTTCTGCATGTGTACATACCCCCCCATTTTTAAATCATTTCTTAGCATCATTGATCTACTGACTTTTCTTTATGTTCATAATAAATTATTTCATTTTTCCTTCAAATGCTTTATCAGAGGTGTGAGGATCATGAGATAGATTTTTTTATGTCACAAAAAAAGCTTGAGTGCAAATTATGCTAAAAAGACGCCATAACATAACACATAACATTTGAGATGACCGACTCAAGCACTTCACCCTGAAGTTATTCATACAAACAGAAGACCTTAATGTTTCTATAAAGTATCAACTCAAACTTTTGAGTTATTAACCATGTCAGTTCAGAGGAACTGAAGCTGCTCAGGTGTTTGCATCCTAGACTGTGTTCAGTTCACACTGAAGAGCTACACAGGCTACATTTCAGAGAACAACGTGAAGACACATTGAGGCAAATAGACAGAATACAACCAAACAGAGCAGGGATCATCTACATCTGTACAAAGGCCATTACCATGACAACTTATTTCTGAACCATCCTGTTTTCCATCATTGGGTTTTAACTCCAATACAATCTTTGTCATGGTTGAAAATCAAATCAAATCCAATCAAACTTTATTTATAAGGCACTTTTCATACTTGAAAGCGACACAAAATGCCTCACTGAGGCTAAAAACTACATAAAAACAGAAAACCCGGCTATCCCCCTCCCACAAATAAAGAGACATATCCAGACACACACTTGCGGACATCAACATACGCAAACACTCACCTGCGCCCACACACATCCCCACAACATTCATACAAGCTGTCATAAAAGAGAGAAAGAGAGACATGGCTGTGCACCGAGGACTAAGGTAAGGAATAAGCTACCTTTGGGGGCCATCAACACTGAGGAGGGCTCCCGGCCCATGAGGTGTGCAGCCGGAGACTTCCATCCTCTTGCACAGACACAAGGCCCCACAACACAGTGCAGGGGCCTATGGCCATGCAGGTGGAGCCATCCCCCAGCAGCAGCCCCAGAAATGGACCAGGAGCAGCTCCCAGTGTGGAGAGCCCCCATGAGGAAACACTGGAGCTAAAAACCATCATACTAAAACAATAATAAAAATATAAGAAAAGAACAGAGATAAAATAACATAAATGGATAAAAAATTAAGAATTAAATATGATAAGAGGTTTGACTAAAAGAATAAATAAGTTATAAAGTAATAGAAGAGTAAAAAAAAGGAATAAATAAGTCAATCAACTTTTGGTATGGTTAAAAGGCCAGTGCCAGAGGACCTCAGGGTCCGTGAGGGCTGATACGGTAAAAACAGGTCAGATAATTAAGAAGGCCCGAGGCCGTAAAAACATTTATAAACCAGTAAAAGAACCTTGAAATTGATCCTGGAACGCACAGGGAGCCAATGCAGCGATTTTAAAACTGGAGTAATATGTTCCCGCCCTCTGGTCCTCGTCAGCACTCGTGCGGCTGAATTCTGTAATAATTGGAGGCTGGATATTGTCTTTTTGGGAAGACCAGAGAGCAGGGCATTACAATAATCTAAACGAGAAGAGATAAAAGCATGCATTAACACCTCCGTGCTGGCCTGAGAGATAAACGGGTAGACTCTGGCTACATTCTTGAGATGGTAAAAACCAATCTTAGTTATATTCTTGATGTGTGGAATAAAAGAAAGCTCAGAGTCAAAAATCATGCCCAAATTTTTACAGAGTTTGTTGGTTTAAGGTCTTGGAATTTGGGTAAAAGTTTCTGTCTGTGGCCTTCAGGGCCAATGACTAAAACTTCTGTTTTGTCCTGATTGAGCTGTAGGAAATTCGCTGCCATCCATGACTTTATATCTAAAATGCAGTTAAAAAGAGCATCAATAGGCCCTGTGTCATCAGGAGACATGGCGATGTACAGTTGCGTATCATCAGCATTACTATGGAAGCTGATGCCGTGCCACCTGATGACATCCCCCAGGGGCATGTAAGCATGTAAAGATTAAAGAGTCGGACCTAAAATTGACCCTTGGGGGACCCCACATTTTATCTCATGGGTTCCCGAGGAACATGTATCCAAACTGACAAAGAAGCTTCGATCAGTCAGGTAAGAGTTGAACCATTTCAACACAGTACCAGAGAAGCCAACCAGGTGCTTCAGTCTATTTAATAAAATGTGATGGTCTACTGTATCAGCTACCTGGTGGAGCATAATAGTAGCCGTCAAGTGGGTTTATGTAAACAGTAAAACAGTTTCAATCACAGTTGACTTGTAACCTTGCAGTGCAGATGAATTCACCGCTTTGTGTCTGTAATCAGGTGGATCCATCTTGCAAAGCACCAGTCAACAACTGTGCTCAGCCTGAAGCTGCCCGGCCCAGAGTCCTCCAAAGCAGGAAGGGTTAGATGCTACGAGCAAGATGACCTCTCTGTTAATACAGAGATTTGCATGCCAACAGCTTCAGTAGCTAGTTGATGGAGGACATCGCTGTTGAAGTCCTAGTTTTATCATATCTGGACCACATTTCTTTAATAAACTAAAAAACACCACTGTTAAAAGCACTTCTCCATAGAAAGGACATAGCGCACCACTTCTGACACATTTTGGCCAGAGGACTACAAACTGTCTTCTAGTTTGTATCACACCATAGCAGTAACACCCCCTGCTACTTTATTTGGTTGTTAATCACATTTATTTCAGACCAATTGTCCAATCACCTGATGGATATGTTTCTGAAAGTTCTGCTCATCCTCTTACTTTCTATGGGCTCACAGAAAACATGGGGTGAGTGCTGCACTGGGTCACAGACACTGATCAATCTGAGTCACTTTGAAATGGTTAAAAAATCTGTTTTCTTAACAGGAATAGGCCATGTCAACGCATTTCAACTCATCAGAAATGCATCGACATGACCTGTTAAAGTGTTTTTAATCTGAGTGTCCAAGATTTCTCATGTTTTTTCAACTTGCTATGGGATGTTGCCCGATGCACTTGTGAAATACGTTGTACAGCTCACACGTTCTCTGAATTTGATAATACTCTGGTCCAGATGACTTTCTTAGGAGGGCCTGATGTGGCCCAAGTGCCACCAGTTGATGACCCTTAAACAGACTACCACATCCACGGTGGCATTTAGATGCAAGGTTTGTCTCTTGTGCCCTCATGTGGCCAAACAAAGTTACTGCAGGAATGACTCAAGAAAGTAAACAACACATTGCTCTGCTGAAGTCTTTTATTTAAATTTGCTGACAAATAGAGGCGATGTACAGTACAAACCTCAAAATTCAAGAGTTCTTTGACAATTTGACCAGATTGTTCTGACTGAAGGATTTGACATTTAAGGTCCGAGCCCAGTTGAAAAAGGGGAACTAAACGTTCTTTAAACTTTTTGGGCCATTTGTAAAATCATGACTCAGATTACAAAACATCCCTGCTGCAAAATAAAAGCCAAGTGCAATAATTTAAATGTATTTTTATTTTGTCTAAGAACAATTTCCAGAACAAACCAATAAAACTGATTGAGGTGATACATGGCTCAACTTAAGATCCAACATTAATACTGAACTTTTTGGGCACCATGTAACAAACTTTGAGAAGGAACGAAGCGTTTCCAGCCTTTCTAAAAGAGCAAATGTTTGCACTGGCATTAGCATACCATGCTAACCGAGGGGGCTCCTGTTAAAACAAAACCAAATAAAACTTCCTGCCCCCCAAAAATAAAAAGCTGCTGTGAACTAAATGGCGGTTGGGCTGCCTTCACCCTTCAGGTAATGTTGCTTTCCGTTGGGATTTCGGTTCATTAAATATTTGATTTAGCAAACAGAGCACATCATATCTGTGACGTGCTCCTGTTTTAAGTGCGGTCGCGTGCTGATTTAGTTGTCGTTTTCAGGGGAGCTGGGCCACGGCTCTGAGCTGCGTCTGCTCAGGGTGGGGCGCCACATGCTCCACGGGTTGTAGGTCCTGCTCATCTCAGTGGTCGCCGGTGGTGACGGGGCTGGACTGCTGACCAATTCAGGCAGAGTTGTTGAGTTGGTTGTTGGAGGGAAAGAGTGTAAGGCCGAATCTGCGTTTGTAGACCAAATGGAGCTGCCAAACGGCGTGGTTGCTGACCACGGGTTTCGGGTGCTTCCCAGGAGTGACTGAAGGAAAAGGAGGACAAAAGTTTAAAGACACCCAACTTGACTGAAATAAAGAACAGTGAGCTACAATAAAGCCTCAACACCAGTGAAATCACAGTGTGCATGGACACTGTCATGAATTTTCTGAATCATGTTATGATGATGTTGATGAGACAAACTACACGTGGAAAAAAAAACATATAGTCACTGAAATAACTTGAAACTGATAAAATAAATAAATAAAAATTTAAAAACAGACATTGCTTTTTAATTGTGTTTCAACAAATTTGTTTAAAAAAAAAAGCTCATGAAACTGGCCTGGACAAAAATGATGGTTTCCTTAACTCCAAGCTGCATGTTTCAGCTCCTTTCACAAATGTTCAATAGGATTTTGGATCACTGGAATCACAGAAGGCCACTTCAGAGTAGCCCAATGTTTCGTTCTGAGTCATTCTTGGGTGTTTTTAGCTGTGCTTTGGGTCATTTTCCTGTTGGAGAACTCATGACCTGTGACTGAGATCAAGCTTTCTGACACTGGGAAGCACATTTCACTCCAGAGTGTCTTGACAATCTTAAGATTTTATTGTGCCTGCACAGATTCAAGACACCCTGGATCAGAAGCCGCCCCAGAACATAACTGAGCCTCCTCCATGTTTCACAGTAGATACAGTGTTCTTTTCTTTGTATGCTTCATTTTTGCATCTATGAACATAGAGCTGATGTGACCTGCCAAAAAAGCCCCAGTTTTGTCTAAACTATCTAAAGGACATTCTCCCAAAAGCTTTGTGGCTTGTCAATATGCATTTTGTCAAATTCCAGTCTTGCTTTTGTATAATTTGCTGTCAACAGTGATGTCCTCCATTAAGTCCACTTTGGCTCAAACAACAACTGATGGTGCGATCTGGTACTGATGCACCTTGACCTTGGAGTTCACATCTAATCTCTTCGGAAGTTGTTCTGAGCTCTGGTTACCATTCATATTATCCATCTCTTAAATTTGTCATCAATTTTCCTCTTATGGCCTCGTCCAGGGAGGTCGCCTACAGTCCTGTGGACCTTAAACTTCTGAATAATAGGTACAACTGTAGTCACAGGAACATCAAGCTGCTTGGAAATGGTCTTATAGCCTTTACCTTTAACATGCTTGTCTATAATTTTCTTTCTAATCACCTGAGACAACTCTCTCCTGAGCTTTCTGTGGTCCATCTTCATTGTGGTACACACCATGATACCAAACAGCACAGTGACTACTTTTTGCACATTAAATACACAGACTGACTGATTACAAGTTTGAAGACACCTGTGATGCAAATTACAGCACACACCTTAGTTTAACATGCCCTTATGGTCAAATCATTTTCAGTCTTTTGTAAGGGTACCATCATTTTTGTCGAGGCCAGTTTCAGTAGTTTTTTTTTTTTATAATTCTGTTGAACCGCAATTAAAAAGCAATGTCTGATTTTCATTGGTTGATTTTTAGTAATTTTTTTATTTATTAGTACTTTTGTCAGTTTCTAGTTATTTCAGTGACCATGTGGGTTTTTATTTCTTTATCGCAAGGGTACCAACAATCTTTGCCATGTGTGTCTTTGGATCAGGCTTCTGGACATCTACCACAAAACTGAGATAAAAAAGCACGTGTGAATACTAACAGCTAGGTTTTAAACCAGACCTTAACCTGAAAGTTAAATATTGCACCCCTCTTATTTTCACCTCCCCTCACATACAGACTGCAGGGAAAGTTCCTGTTGTTGGGGCTAAGAGTGAACAAACAGGTCAGGGAAATTTCTGGTAGGTCACTCAGATAGTATCAGGAAGATTTCAGGGCTGCATGTGAAAAAAATTTTTTTACACTTGCAGTTTGACCCTGAAATTATGCTCAATGTACCCAGGTGAGGTGCAACGACTTGCTTTTTTTACCCAGACTTCATCTTGATGCTGCCCTCCTACTACCCATCCCCCTCAATTCACTGACATGCAGAGAAACATCCAGAGTCCTTTTACACTGGTTAGCACTGGCTGGAGTAGGACTTGTAAAAATAAAAAGGGTATTTACTGCAGTGGGTGCCGTTGGCGAGCTAGAGGTGCTTGGCCAGGAGTTTGGAGAGACGCTGCTCGGGATGTCCCAGATGGACGAGGAGGGGACAGCAGTGAACTCAGGCCAGCTCTGCTGAGGCTCAGACGTCTTTGGGATACTCATTCCAAAAACTAAAATTTAAAAAAAAATGTCAGTGTGAGCACAGCCCGTCAACCATGAAGTGTTACACCGTGTTACAAGTGTTTCCTGGGTAACGTTACCTCCTGTCAGGTTGAAGGAGTTGCTGGGTCCAAAAGCAGAGAAAGAGTTGGCAGAGGGGAAGCTTGGACTGCTGGCTGTGTCGATTGGACTCCATAATCCAGAGCTAAAACACACAAAAAGAGTTAAGGGACTTTAGGTATTTTTAAACTCCTGTAAAGCTAATTTTAATATTTGTTTCATAGTTCACTGTTTATGTAGGGCTGAAACTGAAAATGAAAAAAGCTGAAAACTCTGGGTGACTGCTTTAAGGATTTAGCCCATGATACTTTTTTTTCATCATTTCCAGCTCAAAGATGTTTGTCAAGAAGGGCTATGAAACCAGACGGCTGCTTCTTTCAGGTTCACACAAAAACAAAACTAGGGACTTCCTGTTTTACAAGAAAGATGCTAGCAGGGTGGGCTGTGTATAAAACTGTGTTGTTTATCAAAGGTGGTGAACAGTTGCATATTTATCAGTGTTTAAGGGGCTTTAAGCCGATGCCTCCAGCAGACCAAGCTGTCAATGTTGTGGAAAAGTAGAGAGCAGCTTCATTAAGGATAAATTCTTCTGCTTGAATGATCTGGATCAAAGTCTGGGAAATAAACTGTTTGAAGCAGGTGTTGTTGTGACGGTTTTTGATAGTGGCCATGATTAAAGGAATAGTTCATGTTTTGTAGTGGGGTTGTGTGATGTACATGGCATGAGCCTGAATGTTTGCCACAGTGTCACAGCTCAGCTTTCTCTCTGTTTAGAAATTTTGGGACAGTGGGAGCTAGTTTGGTGGAGTGGACAGTAACCAGGAATGTTCACATATATACTTTGGCCGGCATGGGTTCGAATCCAGCCTGTGGCCAGTTTGTAGAATGACTTCTCCCACTCTCTATTACCCCCTTTCATGGGCCTATCCACCGTCACTCTCTCTCTCTCCTATCAATAAAGGCAAAAAATTGCCAAAAAACGGATCAAAAAAAAAAAAAGAAATCTTGGGACAGAAGCTAATTCTATACATTACTGTACATGGACTGTACATGGTGCTACACACTCCGTGACTGAAGAATTGTGGGAGAAAACGAGCCACAAAAACAGCATGGTGTTTTTTCCATCTGTTTTATTTTTACACTACCAAGCCGCTTTGATTGGGCACAGTTTTGTGACCCAGCACAGCCTACGTCAGCCAACTAGAATGCTTCACAAGCAGAAAAATACACAACTAGAAAAGCAGTTGGAGAGCACAGACCTCCGCCAGCGCCACAGTCCTCACCCATATTGTGATTTTTACCATAAATATTAGTCCTACCTTAATTTCATCGAAATATTTAGATTCATTGACCATGAAAACATACTATTAGCAATTGGATTCATAATGATATGTATTTTAGTTCAGTAGTTATTCACAAAAATTACATTCTTCATCATGGCGGCCAGACGCTGATCCGGATCAACCACCAAAATCAAATCAGTTCTTCCTTTTCCCATGCTGAACATTTCCTGAAAATTTCATCCAAATCCATCCATTACTTTTGGAGTTATTTTGTTCACAGACAGACAAACTCCCCCGAAAACATAACCTCCTTGGCGGAGGTAAACATAGAGGATGAATTTATGATTTTTGGATATATGGCCACTGTTACTTTGTAATACTTGGAAGAACTTGAGTACAGTCAGGAGAAACTTCAGTAGATGGAGAGTCAGCAGGTCTCAACTGAAAAAGGAGGAATCTGCTCTGGGAACTGGAGGACCAGAGACATGGTACTGGTGAGCCAGGCAAATAAATCCTGAATCCATGTCCTCAAACTGGATACATTAAGAGTGTGACTAAGAAAGAAGAATTACCTCAGGATACTTCAGGATCAGAGGGAACTACTTATACATTTGTCTGCAGTGAGCAGCTGTCATCACCTAAGGCCTTATTGCTCTAATGGACTTTTATTCTTTCACAAACCAGATTCACTGTTTAAGAAACGTCATGGGCAAAACAGAGGGATCAAAAAAGGTTCTTCTTACAGAAAGTCTACAGATTATAGTGATTGTTTATTTTGTAAAGACAGAAGCCACTGTTTCAGTGATAAGTGTACTTCCTGTTAGCACACGGTTAATTCGTTGTTATGGGTAAACTGGGCAAAAAAACATTCTGTCAAAATGACTGTTCTTGGTCAGCTGGGTTATCTTAAAACATCTGTGCGTTTGGTTAATCTTGATTTGGGATGAAGTTTAATTTGTGTATTTTGCAGTGATCAAGTAAAATCATAGTTTGTTCCTTGCAGTGCTGGCAGAGGGACATGTAGGCTGTGCTGTGAATCAAAACTGTGTCTAATCATAACGACTTAGTAGTGAGGAATTAAACAGATGTTAACAAACTGTTTGTAGCGAGTGATGACCCTAATACTGTTTTAGCGGATTAGTTTTCCCCAACAATTCTTTCTATTACACAGAAAATTTGGCAACATGTGCAGCAATGTGTAGAATTAGCATTCATCTTGAGATTTCTGAACAGAGAGAGAACTGAGCTGTGACACTGAGGCACACCTTGAGGCTAATGCCACATACTTCACACAACCTCATTTAAAAAACTCCAAAACTATGCCTCTAACCTAGAGTTGATCAATTATGACAAAACATAAACATTAATTATAATCAGAAACAACTGGAGCCCGAGTTACTTTTGATATTTTATTCAAAAACTAATGTGTGGATGCACCCTACATTATTGTCAAAGTCAAACACTCTTCATTCTTCACGTGATCCTCTGATGAGAACACAGTTCATTTTTGGGGGGGAATTTGTTTATAAATAATCACCACAATTCCCCACTTTACCTGTCCGAGCTGTCGCTTTCCACTGATGTCATGTGTGCCAGATTCTTCCCCTGGCTGTCACTTTTACCGGGACCAGATCCTCCTGGAACAAGCATAAACACTCTTTAATGAAAAAAACAACAACATTTAAATAATGTTTGCATGCAGACAGTATTTAAGATCACTGCTGTACCTGGACTTTTATCATAACCAGCAGCTACTGCAGCAAAGGTGGGATTCCCATTTTTTCCTGGTAGAGGGGTGGCTGCAGATAGTTTGTTTCCAGGGGCCTTCTTTTGATTTCCCTCACTGCAGAAGTAAATTCACAAGTAAAAAGGTCAAGTCATCTGAACTGATAAAACATAATGTGCATTAATAAACATATGGCATAAAGACTATGGTATCCTTAAGGCTGCTTTGTCCCTGACATTTCTGGATAACTTAATTATTAAGACCTTTTAGACAATCTCTATAATTACTGGAAGTTTTGATGATTTTTTTTACTTGTATCTTTAATTAAAAATACAGTTTCGCTTCAACCTGATTAAAATTTTGTCAGTAAGTCTTTGTTGAACTCAGTTTTAATAAGTATAAAGAATGTGTCACAAAATTAAAGGTGTCTGGCTGATGGTGAACATTTGGCACATTCACAGATTAATTCAGACATATCAGCCATTTTGTCCAAAAACACATTTTGAAAAAGGGTCCCACAGTGGATATTTCTGAAAACGGCAGCCCTTGCATTCCCGTGTTTGCATCAATTACAGCTTCATTAAAAATGACATCATAACCCAATCCCTAGCTTAAAGGAATACACCTACATTTTCTTTGTTTTCATGACTCGTTTTTTTGGCCATGTTGTGTTGTGTTATTATTTACTCCCTTTGTATTATCTTCTTTATGTTGCTCACGGTAGTCGTAGAGGAGCAAAATATTTTGCTGTGGTTCAGACATGGGGTTAAATATTTTGTCATGGTTCAGACATGGGGTTAAAAGGGATCCTCCAACATTTTTTTCTTATGTCTTGCCTTAGTCCAGAGTCCATAACAAGCAGATCGACACCATTTGTTTGGCTGTATGCCTAGTAACAAGAAAGAAATTGCCAAAACTCACTCACTGCTAGTTAGCTTTAGCTCAAACACTAGTAGCCAATGGGTACTGTTAGCCTGCATCTGCCTACAGTTGTCTACTACCATGGGATTATCTTCTTGTACACATAAACAGAGTTTTTGTTTTTTTCCCCCTACTTCCACAGTGGTTTGGGCTAGAGATGTGTCTCTTTTGTGTAGGAGTCGAGACTTTTGAACGGCTTTTTTAAGAAAGGGTGAGGACTGATTTGCAGTAGTAAGTGAGTCGTTTGTTTGTGAGCCATTCTTAAATTTGCAAGCAAATTGAATTCAATAAATGTTTGCAAATGAACAGCTCACTCATAACTGCTAATTGGTTCTCATGGGGTTGTTCAAAAGACTCAACTCGATCGGGAACATCACATATCTGGAGGAAACCACTTTGGAAGTAGGTAAAAAAAAAAGAAAACAAAGCCTCTGTTTATGTGTACAAGAAAATAATCTCATGATAGTAGAACATAAAGTGACACAACACAGTTAAAGAAAAGAGCCACAACAAGCATCCAGGACCGTTTAGAGTTGCTGCAGACTTTATCTGACGACTGTAGGCAGATGCAGGCTAACAGTACCCATTGGCTCCCAATGTTGGAGCTAAGCTAACTAGCAGAGGGCGAGCTTTGGCCATCTCGTGCTGCAGAAGCCACTGAGCTTGTTATGACTTTGACAGCAAAATATTCTGCTCCTTCACAACCACCGTGAGCAACATGGAGACATGAAGAACAGCATTTGCCAAATGTTCCTTTACATTACTCATGAAGTTTGTACATGCTTCTCTAGTTTTGGTGTGTGTCTGCAGCAGGGTTACAGCACCATTTACAGGCCTGGCATAGACACAACAGCATTTTCAGAGTTTTTATATGGCTGGACACATTTCTTACAATGATGGCTTCTTAGCAGAGATTGTTGCATGTAGATGCTTGCAGAGCTGTTACTGATTATTAGACCACTGCAGTACCTGTTACTGTTGAGTACGCTGCTGTAGGAGCCTCTGAACAGTAAACTGGGGGAGGTTGGAGGAGGGGAGCAGGCCCCCGCTGTGGCCGATCTCTTCAGGAAAGGATCTGCATTTATTGTCTGCAGGGAAATCTGCTGGAGACTGTCGGCTTCTGAGTGAAGACAGGAGGAAATGAGACAATTATATGTGTAATCAGTAAGCTCATTTTCTTTTTCACTTGTTCAAATGTGAATCAAAGCATTCACTACATAAATATACATTATCAGGTAGAAACAAATTTAAATAAGAGGGAAAGAAAGGGAAGGTAATAAATTTTCCATTTTTACCATGAAGATGTTAATCGATGGTACGAAAAATTTAACAAGGAAGAAGCTGATATGATTTTTTTAATATGTTTGTTGCTATAACACTTCACTATTCCATGGATGCAAGTTTTCCAACCAGCAAATGTACAATTGTAATCAAAGAGTTTTTAATAAACTAGGCGCATTTTCTTCATAGTACATGCAAGCAGACCAAACAAATGATAATTCTGGACATAAAAGCTTTGAAACTTTTAAATATAAGACATATTAACTCCAAAAATTCACAACAGAAGATAAACTGGCTGTGATTTAATTCTTAAACATTAATAGTTCTAAGTGCTGTCGGGTGCCTTTCCCTATTATACTTAAAGTGGTTACATTTACTTTGATTACAGGAACTCGCCAACATTTTTGATGTTTTCATGTCCTACCTTACTCCAGAATCCACGATAAGCAGGTAGACACCATTATTTTGACTGTGCATACAGTAACAAGAAAGGGAAGGAAAAGGCTTGCCAGCTGCTAGTTAGCTTAGCTCAAACACTGGGAGTCAACAGGTAGTGCTAGCCTGTCTCTGCCTACAGTCATCAGATAAACACTTCAGCAACTCTAAACAGTCCTGTGTGCTTGTTGTGATTCCTTTATGTTATGTTATCTTCATATTATCTTCTTCTACTCCTAAACAGAGGCTGTGTTTTGTTGAGCTACTTCAGCTATGGTTTTCGTGAGAGATGTGCTGTTCTCTAACGAGTTGAGTCTTTTAAACAGCTCTTTTAAATTAACGTTGAGAACTGATTCACAGTTGTGAGTGAGCTGATCCTTTCTTTAATTTGATTTAAGAAAGATTTTAATCACGGCGCGCGAACGTATCACTCACAACTTTAAATCATTTAATAGAGCTACTCAAAAGACTCGACTCGTTAGGGAACAGCACATCTCTCGCGGAAACCACCGCAGCAGTAGGTCAACAAAAAGCCACTCTTTAGGTGTAGGATAAAATAACATGAAGATAACATAACACAAAGGAGTCATTACAAGCACACAGGACTGTGAAGTGTTGCTGAAGAGTTTATCAGATGACTGTAGGCAGAGACAGGCTAGCACTACCTGTTGACTGACTCTCAGTCTTTGAGCTAAAGCTAACTAGCGTTTGGCAAGCTTTTTCCTTCTCTTACTTGTTACTGGACACACAGTCAAAAGAATGGTGTCTACCTGCCTGTCATGGACTCGGGGGCGAGGTAAGACATGAAAACATTAAAAACGGAGTGTTACTTAATATGTTTTAATCTCTTGCAGTTGTCAGATTTGACTTACGGACGCTGTTTTTGGAAAGTGGTACATCCCACTCAGGAGAAGCAAACTCCTTCTCTCCCTCTGAGCTGCTGCTGTGACCGAGCTCGGGCACTGAGCCGCTGGTGAACAGTTTGGATAACATAGAGGAGCGCCCCTCTTCAAGCTTTCCATCTACTGTGAAAAAAAAAGAACATTTCAACAGCAAATAAGATGGACGGGGGGAAAAAAAGATGCAAGACAATGTGAAATGGAGAAACTCACGTCTCTGCTTCTGAACGAGTTTGGTCTTTGGGATGTTGTTGAGTGGAAACAGAGCTTTGGATGTGAAACTCTTTCTCTGCTTGTTCTCCAGGGGTGTTACATAAGGCAGCTCCAGAGAACTGAAAATCATATGCATAAGTATAGAAAAGACACAAACAAAAGACAACAACCAGCTGTGATAAACAAACCTACCTGGATTTTTCGGCTTGGTTTTCTTTCTTAGTGGTTTGTTTCTTGGTTTTGGGTTTGATGAGAAAATGTGTAGGGTCTTCTTTTGCTTTTACTGTTGTTACTGTTCTTCCTTTCTTTTTAATTGGTTCCTACAAGAACAATGGGAAAACATCGACAGCACACTTAGTTAAGGTGTTATATTCATTACATTTGTTTGAGCCACCAGTAAAATGAGACTAGATGGATGAGCAGGATCTCCTTTAAAAGATTAGTTCAGTGTTTTGTAAAGTTGGGTTGCTGAAGGCCCATGGCATGAGGAAATGTGACAATATTGTAATAATTTGTCCCTGAGGGGAGATAACCAGGGGTGGATGCAATGTGGAAGCCTTGGTGGCCCCATAATCTGCTTATAGGTTAAAACTACCCAAAAAAACTATGTTGTCACGACATACACTACAGTAAGATTCTTTACAGCATTTAACTTTTCCTCGACCAAGCCTTTGTGCTTAAATCTATTTTGTGATTCAACACAAGACCAAGAGGTTGACATCAATCATGACGTAAAGAAATCAGCCTCTATTCCTGGAGGTCTGTAGGATGGCATCTATTTGATGGTTAAGGATTACAGATGTCAAAGGTTTTGTAATTGCTTTAACCAAACAGCCTTCAAAGGGATAGTTCAGTATTTTTAAAGTGGGATTGTATGAGCTCCATATGGCCATTAAGTACATTAGATGCAGCAGAAAGTTCTCTCCTCTCCCTCAGTAAGACACAATTTGTAGAAGTTTGTGGCACAGAACTAGTCACAAACAGGGAAGTATTGTACCAAACACCAAGTGTATTTTCTCTACCTACAGAAACTTCCTTAAAAAAATTAAAACCACAGTTTAAGAGTACGCTAAGAAGATTTTTTTCAGTGCATTAACTTTTTAGAACAATAAAGTTTATCTGGAACTAACTAACTCGCATTACATATTCCTTTTATTCCAGGTATTTCTGGTTCCAGATAAATTTTATTTTTACGAATAGTTAATGCACTCAAAAAAAATCCTGGGTAGCATACTCTTAAACTCTGGTATTATTTTTTGATGGGAGATCTTGTAGACAGAGAAAATACCTTTTGTATTTGGTACAATACTTCCCTGTTTGCGACTAGTTCTGTGCCACAAACTTTTACAAACTTTTACTGAGGGAGAGGAGAAAACTTTCTACTGCATCTAATGTTCATATTGCCATATGGAGCTCAAACAACCCCACTTCAAATAAACTGAACTATCCCTTTAACACAAATTTATAAGAAAAAAATCCAATTGAACAATGAAAAGCAGACTTCCAAAGGCTTTATCTATAATTGTTATACTGTAAATCACAAAGTGTTCCAAAGCCGTTTTCTCCCTTGCTGGGGCTCATGTTCCAGTGCTTGTTTTTAACTCAAAAACCAGTCTAGTCCAGCATTCTTTGGCCCTACTGCCTTGGGCAGAAAAACACATTTTTGGCTGCTGGTCTCAGTTAATAACAGTTTACCTTCTTCACAGTGCATGTCAGTGTCACTTCTCCTTTACTCACCAGTCAAAATCAAGAAGGGATTTCTGCTGTTTAGGTGGCAGGGGTCCAAATGAGCTGCCTCTTATTTACAAGAGAATGATTTCCTGGTCTTAAGCTTCTACAAGTCATCACGCATGACCATGACCCTGTGTTCATGTTTTCTGGACGAGGTTTTGGTGATTTTAAGGACAAACATGACGCACAGAGCCATTCAAAACAGCCTAACAGGTGTAAGCAAGAGGGGAAGTCAAATAATGTTACCCGGTAACAATAAGCACTCTATAAAGGACGTTGAGAGTACTTCTACCTGAAGAAAAAGAGAATAAAACTTGCCATAGGGACACTGGCCCGAGAGCTAACCTCAAGGTGGAGGAGTTTAGTTCACCCATCTTCAGCTCTGAAATCTTATATATATATTTACTATAAAATTAACTTTAGAAGGATCAACAAATTAAATACATGGTTCTTCCTGCGAACAGCGCACACACATTAGTATGCCGTGGATCCACTATGCTCCATCTGCTCTTTTCTGCATCAACAGAAATGACATGTTTTAACATAAATTCATTACTTCAGACCAGTTAAATCAATCTTTATGGCAGTTCAGCAAGATGCTGCTGTACTGATCAACATCATCCCTCTCCAGATTATATTCATTACAGGTATTAATGTTTATATTAGATTGATTTCTCTATCCATGGATGTATTGATTATACCTACGTAGAAACTATCTTTGCATAGATACAGACATGAGGACACTGCTGAAAACAAGATCTCACATCTCAAGGGGCTTAACTTTAATACAATTGTACATTAAAAAGATAAGGTGCTTTACAAATAAAGATTGATTGATGTATTAAATCTATATTCTGCAGAGACAAAAGTGGTGAGTGCAGATTTATGATCAGGGCGTCCATGGCTTTGTCGCTATTATAAATTCTTATTTTTAGTTCCTTTGCCTCTGCCTGGATGGATCTATCTCTGGATTTATGTATGTGTGTTTACAAATATATATTTAAATGTACTTGTATGCATGTATGAGTATCAATGAAATGAAGAGCGTGTCTTCAGCCAGCTCTGTTGTAAAGTGTCTTGAGATAACACTTGTTTAACTGGCTCTACACAAATAATTATTGACTGATTGATCTCAGGGATTTAAAGACAGAACTGTGAGATTACAGGACGATAGACAGACAGCATCATTATTTATTTTTTACCTCCTTCATGTTTGTCTCCACATCTGGGTTGGAGGTCTCTGTGGTGGTAGAGGAGCTGTCATCGTTGTCAGCCATGTTGTCTTTAAGCTCGTCTCCCTGAGTCTTTGCGATGGATTTTTTCTCCTTCTCCTCTTTCTTCCTCTGCGCTTTCATTTTGCTTCGTAGCTTCCCTTTTGTTTCCAACACTGTAAACAACACAAACAAATCTCAATACAAGTAGAAAATAAACAGAAACACGGACTTTATCCAGTAATCCTTAATTGATTGAAACCAACTTTGAAATCTCTTTAAAAGCTCTACAAACTAAGGAAACCTACAGAAAATGTGTTAGAAAAATAAAATAAAGACATGAACAAAAAGTCCTCAGTTTTGGTCTTTAACAAGGCATCCTGAGTAGCTCAAAGTTCATCTTTAAAATTTGTCTTCAGAAAGTCAGTCCTACAGTTTGTTAACCAAAGTTAATTTTGTACGAAATTTTACAAGTTTTTTTCCCGGTGTTGTCATTGAAGTTGCATTTATTTTTACTGCACTTTTCAAACATACAATATTATTATCTGGATAACACCCTGGCAGTTTGTCTGGGTTATTCCCTGACATGGCTAACACTTGCTCAGTTCAGCAGGGAGTATGCTCAGCTGGATATAAGTAAAGTGCTGGAGGAGGGCGGGGGAGTTGCCGTTAGGCAAGAAACGACATCAACAATATGCGAAACAAGTCATTGTTCAAAACACAGCAGCAGAGCTGAGCAGGACTTTGCACTATGTTCACAAGTCATGTCCAAACTTCATTGGCACATATAAAACAGAACTGATGAGAGAGTTCAGAGGAGCACTGTAGCACATAGATGTGAAAACAAAGCAGCATCACTTTGTTAAAGACCAGAGACAGAGAGCTGCTGCGATGTAGCTCCGTACAGACGGTATGACATTACAGTTTGTACAACAACCTGGCATTTCCACTCACTGGGTGTTTGTTATTCCATAACTTTGTCCATCTGTCTGTCTCATACACTGACCTGGAGGTCATTCTCCCTCCATCATGATGGAGGATTGTCCATCTATGACTTTGTGTTATTCCATAGTGAAATTAACGTACCCTGAGTTAATTTCACTAGGTGTACCAGTTTGACTGATGTTTCCTCTGTTTAACCGTTATTTCCTCACGTTTACTTTTAATGCAACACATAAACGGTTTCATCAATAACTGGCCAAATGGAAGTCGTATCAACTTAATTGTTTCCTTAATTTTTGTCAAGTCTATGAACTTGACTTTTAAGAAAAAGTTTATGTCCGACAGCCGTGAATCAAACTTCTCAGTTTTAGACTACAGTCCACCCAATGCTGACTTTAGGGTTTTCCACTGAAAACATATCATCCCCCTTATTACAAACATCCAGTGTACCTTTGTTTTGTATGGACTGAGCGCTCTGCTCTTGAGGGGCTTCTCCGCTCAGAGACTCTGGACGGTCGAGGTCATTGTCCATAGCTCCGATCAGGTTGGCGTACTCTTGCTCCTCAGTGCTGATGCCCCTGTTGGTTAAACCTTGGCTCTGGAGATCAAGCTGTTTGCTCCGGGCTTTGCGGTTGGCGAGCTGGCAGGCAGCTGTGGGGCCTTCCTGTCCTGAGGCTGTGCTTCCTTTACTCAGCTGGGACGAGGAAGCTTGCATAGATGAGCGGCCGAAGCCGATCCTGGACCTCTTATCCTGGACGTCTGAGTCGGAAAAAGTGCGGCTGTTCTGTCGGCCTCCCCCACGAGCTGCTCCGTTACTGGACGCATAACCTCCTCTGGAGTTCTGGGCTGAGTCGCTGTAATCATTAAACCTGAAAAGAGAGACAAACGTTTATCCACACTCATGCATTCTGTATTTACGGTTTGACTCCAAACCAGATTCAAGGTGTAGGTGTTTTTAGGCGTCTCTAAACATTTCAAAGATAGCTCAAAAACATTTAGCAGTTCATTCCCTCTTTAAATCTAAAGAGGAGCTCCATCACTTGAAAACTGCCACTTTTGTCAAATACAAAAGAAAAAAATGTTAAAGAAAGACCTCCAGTATGCTTTAGACGTCATTTACCTGACAAATTCAATGAAATACCTTACTCAAGAGAAAAAAACGTAAAAGAGATCCTGTTCAAAGATATAAGAAGTGAAAAGAGATCCTGAATCTCTTGTGAAGAGGACAAAGCTGCAAATGCATAAAGTAAATGTACCTGCTGAGTGTCTTGAAACAAAAATACATAATCATTTAAAATATCTTCAAGACACTCAAGTAAACACTCATCTGCATCATTGGTGATTGTGTTCCACTTATTACTGGCAAATAAAAGACTGATTTTTTGCTTTTAATATCACTTAAGATATGTATCTTGACTTGTCCTGTAAAGGTAGCTTAGTCAACTCTAGCCCTGATACTTCTGACAAGAAATTTAACACACAGGTTTTCTGAGATTCAAGTTTTTGTAAAAATAAATAAATAAATAAATAAAAAGACTAAAAAATTTCCAAAAGAAATTAAGAAGTCAAACCAAGAACACATAATTTCTTTGAACTGAGTAACTTAAATAACAGCTGGCTGTTGAATCGGCAGAACTGGTTTAACTTTGATAAACAATTCCTCTTATTGACATAAATGCTTCACTTTAAACTAATTTGGCAAGAACTCTTTACGTTCAGGAGGTGACTAAAAAAATCACTCAGTCCATTTGCCCCAATTAGTTTAGACTCCTGTAACTGAGGAGGCGTTGAAACTAAACTAACTGTCTGAAATGCTGATTTGAGTTGCCAAGAGGACACTCTGATTCAACCAGGCTTAATATGCAAAGCTCAAAGGGATGATGGCTAACTAGGACTTTCTACAGACACAAATCTATTAGCAGTGGTTAGCCTCTGGTAGTTTAACACATGCAACAATTATTTTCTGTTGAATGAGCTTTATAATCTACATTTTGGCCAAGTATTCATCATGTTTCCAAACTGATGTTTAACAGCCAAACAGGCATGATCCAGCTTTTTTCAGAAAGTCATTCGTGCATTGTGCTTACTAATTCCCCTTTGGCAGTTTCTTCTCCATGTTTATACAATCATAAAGTTAACCACTTTGATGTGGTTTGGTTTACATAATTAGACAGAAACAATGATAAAATGACAAGCGGACACTTACTTTATATGTATTTTGCACATGAATGTGTATGTAAACCCATTTTTTAAATTGTTTTTTTTTTTAATTAATGAAAACAATTAAAACAGGGTTTTTATTTTCATAGTCATATCAGATGTAGGTCCCGGAGGAGCTAGTCTCCATATAATCTCCTAAAACTTCTTCATCTTTAAATCAGTGCCTTATTAAGCAAATGTAACTCCTGTCCTTAGTATATTACCAAAGCAGATTACAAAAGGAAAATAAGGCCCTACAGATTATTTAATCAATACAATTTCAACTTAAAGACAATAACAGATTTTTTTTTTAAGTTAGTCTGCAAAAACTAACTGCTATAAAATAAATGGGCATTTTAATATGGTCCCTAATAATGACTTCTAAGTTTTACAGATGGTCTCTACATATGGGGAATCCCTTTTTTCAACCTAGGCTCTGGCTTTATTTTCCAACAAGGGTTTCAGCATGACCTTCATCCCAGCTATGACTCAACCTCTTCCTGTTTGCACTTACTTTGAGTCACTGTGAATCTGCACAATTTCCCTGAGATTAAATGGTCTGCCGGTCTCTAACGTTGAGTTTGATTCCACCGATACTCGTCTCTTGAAAGGCTCCCATATGCTCTGAGCCTCCAGGTAGGCTGTGGCGATCACCACCAGAAACATGGTGCTGTGGGGCAATAAACAACAAACAATGTGAGCAAATAAAAAGAGGTTAAGTTTAAGTACAACAAAATGAGGCAGCTTGATGCTGAAGTGCTTCACAATGAACCTCACCTCATGATGAGAGACACAAAGACGTAGAGCTCATGCTCCCAGCTCGGTCTGGGCAGAATCTCTGCACACGCTGCTAACATGTGGTAGGGCAACGAGGCATTCAGGACAAACACAAACTCGGAGCCTCCACACGTCACCAATTTCAGCTCCCGGATCACTCGAGACGAAGTGAAGTCGGGTGTAAACCTGGAGGGAAGAAAAGGGATGCGATCGGATTAAAATGAAAATCTCCCCCCTTTTATCATCCACGACTAAACCAAACAATGATGTTACGAGTAATGATGTCAAGAAGTCAGTGTATCCATAGTCTGCATAAAGACAAGAGACAGCTGTATGTCAGAGACAATAAAATACATAATCAGTACATTCACTGACTGACGCAGAAATGTGGCTTAAAGGGGCCACATGACCACATCTGTAAGCAATGTGTGTATATGTATGTAGATTAGCTGACGTTGATCAAGAAATCATCGAATTCCAGTTAAAGTATACTCCCAGGGTCAATATTGCTTTGTTTAACAAAGGTCGTCTATCTAAATCACATCGATCTAAAACAGGAAGAAAAGCCGTACTTAATGGCTCCCTGACTAACCAAGGACAAATCTTAATCATTCACAAATGTAGATGTAATGCAAAGGTAGGGAAGAGAGCTCAATTTAGGGAAGGGAACTTTGGCCTAAGGTAGCTTGCTGCAGCAGAATGTTGCAACGACACTTCACGAACATCACATGCCGCTGCAGCTGGTCTCAGTATATCGAGGGCCACATAAAGAACACATGGATGACTGAGCAACTTGCTGCACCTCACTTTAAGTGTATTTAAGTAAAAGTTTTAGGGCATGAAAGTGGTGAAAGTTTATCAAAGCGGAACATTACTAAATAAAATAAGGTGTTCTTTTTTCATTAGATATATACTGAACTGTTCATGTAAAGACCTCCACTTTTGTAAATCTTACTGACTACACTGGTGCCTGTGTGATGTTAAACTGAGCTGGGGGCAAACTTTATCACAGTAAAGATTAAAACGTGTCCCAAGCTAATGAAAAGATGGAGTCACGTTGAAGATGTTGAGCTTATTTTTTGCACTATCAGGCATGTCATAAAAGATTAGATTAGAGGTCCTGTCAGCAGTGGAAATCAGAGAGAAGTCAAAAGTCCGTCTCCTAAATCATAAGTTAGTTTATGAGGAACATGAGGAAAGATTTTAGTCATCATTTGGTGTTTACTTTGTAATCTTTTAATTGATTCCTTCTTTTTCAGCCAACTTTTGTTTATGACACTGCAGCTGAATAACATGTCTTTAAGTGAGTAGGTGAAAATTTCCGTTTATGCATATATAAAAATATCTATGATCATATTTGCAGTCAGGTTACTTGTTGATCAGTTTACTTATATTATGTAATGTATTTTAAAATGTCTTTATGCTTTGTGCATTAACATATATTCAGAATAGTTCAAGTTAGTGGTGTGTGATATGACAATATTAAATCGTTAAGGATTATAACGTGGGGATGATCTCATAAAGCAGAAAGATCGTCTGTGTGGGCGCAGAGACTTTGACGTGCACCTGACTAACCAATCGTAGCACATTACACACAGTGCATGGTGGGATCTCCTGTTTGGTTATGTAGTGTGAAGCCATGGTGGAAAGAGAAAAGGAGATAAAAGCTTGAAGATGTCTGAACAAAAATCTGTTCTAAAGCAGCTGTATTATTCACTCAGGTTAGAGACATTGCAGTTAGATAACATTTGTTTTAAATTGTTGCACTTTAAGAGATAACCAGTTATTTAAGTTTGCATTTATATTCGACCCTTTTCAATAAGCTATTTGGTTTGTTTAGTTTTATGTTACAAAAGTGCACTTTATTGTTGTTCATTACCTTTTATGTTTACATTTATTGCACATTTTTATAAAAACTGAACTATTTAATTTTAAACCTGTTCAGAAAGTTTCTTTGGCTTTGGATTTTACATGTTTTATATGTTAAACATAGGGAGAAAATGGTCAAACATGCAAATGAGTCTAGAAAAATCAGAATGGTGATAAAATCGTGATGGTGATTTTATATTAAAAAAATCTTGATATGATATTTTTGCCATATCGCCCACCCCTAGTTCAAGTTTACAAACATGTCCAACACATTTTGATAGTTTTTATTCACACAATAAAAGATAAATCAACATTTTCATAGTGCCAATTTATGCAAGTATTGCTTTGAATTAGACTTTCTACTCATTCATAATTGATACCACTTTTCCCTGTTGGGGAACTGAGCCTCTCCATCAAACATGGGGCCAGAGGTAGGATACACTCTGGACTGGTGACCCAGCCAATCACATGGCTGATAAAGAGAGACAGACAACCAGTCACACAGTTACTCACCCCAAGGCACAATTTAGAGTTTCTAATCGAGAGAGTGTGTTTTTGTTCTTAGGGAGCATCCTGAGAAAACCCAGGCATGCAATGTGAGAAAATGTGAAGTCTTCACAGAGAAGCCACAGAGAGACGATTCATCCTCTTACTGAAGGCTTACTCAGCCAGAGAGGCTGAAGAGTATTAATAGTTCCTGTGGCTGACGAGGGAGAGCTCTCTCTCTCTCTGTCACAGCATCACTCACACTCTTCAGAGTCCTGAGCATTGTTTAGCTTTTCTGCTGACCCAAAGTCAAACAGAATCAGAATCAGAGTGCCTTTTATTGTCATTACACAAAATGCACAAGATTTGAAAGCTTTTCCTTTTTTCAGTGTAATAGATAGTGAAGTAAAAAACAGTTGTTAAGTATTAAATGGTTGAAAGAAGAACATGTACAAGATATTAACAAGATTAAATAAAATCCTACCGGACAGGACAATGGAAACTCTGTGTACTAAGAATCTTGTACGTAAAATTTAACCTGCGAATCAACAACTTCATCAATCCTCTAATTCTACTGTAATATTTTATTGCATTTACTTTTACAGTTTAACATTTTGTCAGCTTACCATTTGAACTGTATTTCAAGAGCTCTGTTTCACCTATTAAATGTTTTACTTTACATCTGCAGACCCCTGATGACTGAAACCCATCCTTTCCTTTAGCTAAAATGTTGTAAATGCCTCTCCATTTTTGGCCTTATTGTTGTTGATTTATTACTCCATCTGTTTTTGTCTCTGTCTTTTAAAGTACTTTGCAAACTTCTACTTTTTATAGTACTGTATCAAATAAGTTATTATTGTCTCTTGCACTACAAAACTGATGCCTTTGAAAAAATATGGAGACCATTCCTGGATTATATTATAATGTAAATATTTCTGCTATAATGACAAGAGCATTTATGTAAGGAGAAGGGAGCACTTTTTTTTTCCTTGAATTTAACTCCCACTACATACTACATTTTACCCTACACTGTACAATGTACCTTTATTGTATCGTTATTCCCAGCTTGTTATTGTTATTGTATTGTTTTGTCTTTTCTTATATATGTTTGTTTTATTAATACAAAAAAAGTTATCATCAGGGCCCAAGCACCCAAAAGTGCAGGTTTGTGGTGGTTGTTGTCGTCATGAAATTGTGAAAAGCTGCAATAAAAGCCTTACCAATGAATCATTGTCATGTTTGACCTCAGTATATAGCAGCACAATAATTCCTTGGTTTTACTGCGATGGAAATGAAAAAAATCTAACCTCATACATTTCTCCTCTAAGACCACAAAGCCTTTTTTCCCTGATTAAATAAAAAGTAACAGTGTAATGAGCTGGACAGCGAAAGGCAAGAGACATGAAATCTGGGAGGCAGAGTTCAGACTCTGAGGACTTTCTGACCTGAGATAAGAAAGAATGAGGAAAGACACGGTGAGCCTCTTCAAGGGGATAACAGTTTGATTCTGTGTTACCAGCTAGGAAATGTCCTCATTATCTTTTTGTTGCATTGGTTTAAGACAGAGCATGTCTGAATGTTTGGTTAGTGTGTGACTAAGAGAAACTCTTCATCTGAGTACTTACAGGATGATGAGGTCTTTAGACGTGTTTGGCTTTAGTGCAAATTCTTGACAGTTGAGAACTTTGAATCCGTATCCTTCACAGGCCTGCCCGTTGATCTCTGCTGATTTGATGGTGATCGGGAGTAGACCTGTGTTTTCCACTCTGAAGATCCTTTTGAGGGTGAAGTTTGGCTCTTCGACTTTTGTTTCTGAAACAAACAAAAAGAGGTTGATTGGTTGGGGAGGAGAAAGTGACAGTGGTGAGCGCAGCAGTGTAGGGGAGGGCATCATGGACCAAATTCAGATTTCTATATTATTTAACTAATTAGACATTTTCCATGTAGATCTTAATATTTTGAGGTCTGATTAGTCGCCTTTACAACCAGCTACAACATGTTAGCTAAATGTGTGGGTAGTGCCCCTTTAAAGAAAATCCCCTGTTTCCTCAGGGAAGCACAGGTGAACCGGTCTTCTTGAGGTGCCCACTTTGTGGTCTGTCTAATGGTCCTTTTCCATGAGCACGCCTTGGCCCTACTCGATTTGCAGCGTGTTTCCACTAGACCGGTAACTCCTGAAACAAGCTAGTTTTAGTACCTACTCCGCTCTGGTTCCAAGCGAGCTGAGTCAATGCTAAAAGATGACGTCACCGACTGCCGGCTACTGATTGGTCAGACAATGTCATCATCGATGAGTCATGAACGCGATGACCTAGCATGCTAGCGGTAGCTACCGTTAGCTTACCCTCATACGTCTTTTCTTTGCAGCTCGATTGCTCTCGTCCTCGGCTTCATTCTGTTGTATATCTTTCAAAACTCTCCTGTGCTTCTCAAGGGGTATTTCTTCTTACCACCTGCAGCCTTCTCCTGCTTTCCTTTTTTACTCTGTTTGTGACAAAAAGCCACAGATTGTTGTGCCGAGCTCAAAATGACGGCACCGCAGAGCCGCTCAGCGACACTGCACCCTGTTGGGCAGGCGACTGGGGCTAATGGAAAAGCAGCACAAGGCGAGTAGAGTAGAGCCGGGTAGAGTCGAGTAGAGTAGTGTAGGCCTAATGGAAAAGGGTCATAAGGCTTTACAAGTCCCACAGAACATGATCCTAAGTTTAGAAATGTTACCAGGGCTGACATCAAATAAAGCTGCCACTCTTAATGCCAGAACATCAGCTTCCAGTTGCCAGGGACTTAGGCATATTTATTTTAAAGTGCTACCCACACTTAAAGCCATATTGCTCATTGTAAAGGTGACCAACCAGGTGTTCCAATGATATAAAATACATTATTATTAAAAAGGGAGAGACAATTGAACCAGAATAATGTTTCTACACTTTTTTGAAACGTACATTTAAACAATAAATTGCTTATTTTGGCAATTAGTTAAGGTTTAGTGATGGTTAAATAAGCTTCTGGTGTCACAGCTGTAATGGAGACTTCAACCAGCCTTAAAATGATAAAGCTGAATATCTAAAAAAAATTTTTATGGCAAGTTGAAAAATGATTGTCTGGTAGATTTTTTAGTGGCAGGTGACTGTGTGATGTCTTTGGTCATGTTGCTGCAGACAAAAATGAGAGTCACGGTCAAAATGATTTTATTCTCTGTGCTGTAAACTCACTGCCTGTGCAGTCTTTAAGCAGAGCCTCGGTCATCTTAAACCTCAGAGAGCTGCTTTGTCCGGGAAGCTTTCCTGCAATCTTCAGGCTCTCTGTCGTACCTCTGCCGTGAAGTAAGATTGTGTCGATCACGGTCAGATTATTCCTAAAACCATTAAGAAGAAAATCACACAGAATTAGAGAAGGGAAAACACCTTCCAGAGGAATTGTTGGATGTTAGATGAGTAACATTACCTGACTATGAGGAGTGAAGAGACGCTGTGGTTGCTGATGGGAGTGAATCTCACATTGAACTTTTTTATTTCTCCAGGCAGCAGGAGGAGGTTGTACACAAACGGTCGTGTTGATCCCTCTACGAAGCCCGTACTGCTCTTCATTAGAGAGGTCTACCAAACAGACAGAGCCTGTTACAGATAAACAGCCTTCACATGCTACTAGGACTAAAACCTCTCTGCTTAGTGATACAATTAGACCCTGATCAGCTGATTTTCTAAATTCCTTAAAAATTGGAGTGCTCACCTGATTTCTATGAACCTGAAACTCAAAGGTGTTTGTGTCAATGTTGATGTTGGAGAGATTCCCTAATGGAAACCTGGAAAAATAATCAAAGGAGACATCAGTCAGAGTGGGAAAATAAGGTCAGGATGGTTAGTGTGCTGCAGTTATTTCAGCTTGTCAATGTTAATGGCAGCTTTTTCTATATAACACATTTAAGACAGCCAGTGGCCTACCAAAGGGATTCATAATAAAGAGACAGAAAAAAAAGTCAATAAAACTCAATTAAAAAAACAATAAAAACAAAGTAATACAGAGAAAACATGACAAAAAAAAGACCCAATAAAAGCGACAATACTCTGCCAAAGGCCAAAGTGAACAAGTGCGTCTTTAAAGTGTGTTAAAGTGGAAAGGCTATTGGCAGTTCACACGGTGAGCCACAACTGAGAAAGCTCAATCTCCTCTGGTTTGTAAAAAATTTGAGAAACATCCCAGAAAACCTGATCACCTGATCTAAGAGCTCTGGAGAGCTAATGTACCTTATTCAGGTTTAATAGGTAGTCTGGGGCCAGCCCATTCAGATACTTAAAAACAAATAAAAGACCTTAAAAAGCAGTTACGCAGATTTCTCACCTGTCAGCTAATTTTCCAGAAAACACTGAGGGGTTCGGCAAAAGGGCCAGAGGGAGAACTTGGACGTAGACGAGGACATCTGCAGGGTTTTGCAAAATGACCTCCTCGTCCTGCAGAGAGATAGAAAGATAGTAAGCACAGAAATTTAACAACATCTTTAAACATTCCTCTGTGTGTTTTTGCTCACAGAGTAACAAGAGGAGGATTGTTTGTACTCACAGAGGAGCTGTTTGTGTTGGTCAGGGGGAACGTGATGTGCTGCGAGGAGTTGACCAGTGAGGGCCAGGACAAGTGCGCCGTCACTTTAGCCTGTACGTTCTTCTGAAGATCTGTGTTGACTTCAAAGACGGCTTCAACCCTTAAGTTAGGACACAAAAACTACCTTGTGATATTCTCTTAATATGTCTTTGGTGGTGAATCCAATTTCACAGCTAAATTTGATAACCAAAGCAGAGAGAACATTAGATCCGGACTCCTTATTACAGATGCTGAGAAGAGACAGATTAGGGGTTTACCTTTTCAATATGGATGGATGGAAGGATGGGAACATTTAAAAAAAAAATGAAAGCATTACTGATTCTGCTGTGGGGTCAATTTTGACAGCACTTTTTAATTTAACATAAAATGTCTTTACTTTTAGACATAATTTAGTCAAATATAAATTTTTTTATTTTAGTCTAGTTTTAGTTGATGAAATTTCACAACATTTTAGATGATAAAATCTACTGTAAATTTAGACAACTAAAATATGGCGTGTATAAGTGTAAAGCATTGTTTATGTTTCTTTGAATTTCTTAAATCATGCTTTACACTTGGATAAAATGAAACGTCTAATATCGTTTTATTGAATGCTAGTAAAGTTCAAATGTATAAACAGGTTAAATAGACTATTAACTAAAACAAACTTAACTTTTGTGTGAAATAAAACCTTTTCTTAGGCTACCTGTCAGAGCATCTCAGTTACAATACCAGAATTGACAACAAACAATGAACCTTCCCGACATGAATATGTCAATTCATAAAGAGAGCGGCTCTGATTGGATCGCTGCACAACTTATTCCACCACCACCAAGCTAAGGCAAATGTGATTGGATGTCCCTCTCAACTCTTTCAACATTTCCACACAACCAAATAGCTGTGATTGGATATATTCCTAACTTGTCTTTACTTTCAACGTGACCAAATTAGGTCTGATTGGATTTAGTCTCTTTCAAACACTTTTAGTCTAGTCTTTTATCTGTTGATGAAAATGTCAGTTAACTTGGTTTTTGTCCATGTGAACTTGTTTTTTCTTTGGTTATACTGCAGTTTTTGCCAGGGGAACAAAGGTTGGAAAAAACTATAACAAAATTAATACGTCAACAAAACTATAGCTGTTCTGCTGATCAATTAAGTTCTTTAGCGTTTTTCTTAATTACTCCTTTGGATTTTTTGTCTGGACAGCAGCTCTACACAGGTTTTCAGAATGAACATCGTCTAACACATGGCACTCTTATACACTATAAACAGTTGTCAAAAGTATCCACTTGTGTGCCTTTACAGACATATGACCTTGAGTGCTATTCCACTCTTAATCCATAGGGTTTTTAATAAGATGTTGGGCCACGCTTTGCAGCCAAAACAACTTCAACTCCTTGGAAATGGCTTTCCAAAAGGTATAGGAGTGTCTATGTGAATTTTCAACCATTCTTCCAAAAGCACATTTGTGACATCAGCCACATTCACATGCCTGTTTGCACTTTAAAAACATCCCAACTTTTCCCTTGTAAATTCTTCATGATTTATAAGAGGGGCAAGAGAAAAAGGCAAGAGGAAAACATAAAGGGGAGGCATAACAGAAAGAAATTGAGAACAACTAGCTTAAGGCTCTGTTGGGCTGTCTGCAGACAGTTGCAGGGACACACTGCACTGGAATCAAGACGTGGCAGCGTTTGGTGTTTTTATGCTCCACAGGCTCTCCTCAGCGCAGACCAATACCCTCCCAGACTTCTGGGGAAGCGTCCTCAATATAAAGTTATGATTATGCATGGTTTGGCTGGTGAAAAAAAATTACTTGCTGTCAATATGAAGAAACCACAAGGAGAAGTTGTTGTTTACTCATGTTACTGAGACAAAAATTGGAGAGGAGTGCAGCCTCTGAATGAAGAGAGGACTAGACTAGTGGGAGTGTTGTATACCTGAAAGGGTAATGCCAGAGACAGATGAGTAGGTATGTGATGTACATGAGAAAATATCTAAATAATATATATCCAAACTATTTTTGAACTGGTGACAGCAGAAGATTATTAAAAGTTCACCATCTGTTGAAATTTTTGGGATATACGTGGTCACTGGTCAGGCAAAAATCCACATACAGGGTGGAGCAGTCTTACTATTAGCAGTATTACCAGAAGTGTGGATGTTACCATGGCTTTATAGAGAGGTACTGATTCAAGTGACTGACATTAAGAAATGTAACTCTGAGATCAGTGGCTATGTAGTACTAAACTAATCTACCATTACATGTTTGTTTGCTTTAAACAGGTTTTTCGTTTGTTTATTATTCCTGTGTTGTATTATTCTTGTTTGTCTGCTTGCTTGTTGTGTTTTATTTGTGCTGTTTTGCTATCATACACGTCCATGCATATCAAAATATACCCACAGTAATGATGCTTCTTGTTGCCTGTCATTCTGTAAACACATGTATTTTACTGTATTCACTGCTATATCTACAATGTGAAGTTGTCGGTCATTGTCATTCTTGTTCTATGTGTGGCTAATTATTATTGCAAAAAAACCTCAAATAAAATACAAATCATATAAAAATCTGCTGCATGGAATCAATGCAAAGGGACGTGCCCAGATATGTGACGTCACATTCGACACCCGAACTCTCGCAACCTCGAGAAGTGTAACTGAAGCCCAGATAAGCAAGAATTTTCATCTCTATTACAATAGGTCTGTGTTATTAAATGTGTTTAAACTTATGACTCCCTTGTCTCTGGTCCCAGGTAAAATAAAGTAGTGATGTGTGGCTCTAATTTGTTGGTAGAGTATATGAAGACTGTAACTCCCTTGAACATAATTACAAACATCTGTGATATTAGCACCACTAAATCTAAATGACTCAAGTGTTAAACATGTTCAAAGAAGGACTTATTTTAGTCACTATTTTTTGTAAATAGAAAGGTTGTTTGCTTCTTTGCTTTAGAGAGAGAGGGGACAGATAATGAGTAGACAAGATCAAGAAGAAACAGCATGGCGTAACAAGCCTCTTATTAAATATTCTTACTTGTGTCCTGATCGCTCTTTCAGATCTCTCCATCGTTTGAGGAGTTTCTGGTGGAGATCCACATCAGCATCCCAGATATCTTCCTGTAACACCAACCCGTGAGGCTTGGACTCGGCTGTAGGAGAAATAGGTTGCTTAATTATTGTCACTTACTTGGTAGTTACTTATCTTACACTTAGTAAAGTTTAAACTTACATTTAAGCACAAATGGCAGCCCCACATAACAGTGATCACCACACTGCAAGCTGGCATCAAAATAAATATTTGCCACCTGAAAAACAGAAATCAAAATGGGTTTTGTGTTTCTATGGAGCTGAGCGGTTGACTGAAATCTGCACAGCAAAATAAGGGACTACCTTAGATTTACGCCTGGGCTCAAGTTCATCTTTGTTGTTGCGGAGCCGTTTGTAATAAAATCGTATATCTTCTGTCAGGGAGCGGATCTGCTGGAGCCTTACTTTCTGAGTAAAAGAGCTCTGTATGCTGAAGCTCTGATGAACAACTTTCCCCTAAAGGAATATAACATATACAGACATGTCAGGAGCAGCAACACCTCAAGTTATCAGCAGGAAAATACGTTCTTCTTTATATGACAAATTATGTTTTCTCTAGAGTAGGTGTGATATCCAACAGCACTGATTTCTTTGAATGATACTCACTGGAAATGAAGATGGTAGGATTATATGTTTTGGAGAGCTGTTTAAAGTGCCCACTGCTATGAGAGCTTTAACTGGGATGGTTAATATCTGAGGAAAAAGAGGAAGCACGTAAATGTTAAATTAAATTGTTGGCTGTGCTTCCAGTTCAGATAATGGTAGATTTAATAGTTGACCCACCTCATAGTCTGTGGTTATGTGTATGGCTCCGTCATATGTTCCCTCCAGTGCCTTTGCCACAAGAGTCACCCTGAACACTGCATAATAGCCAGAGGCTAATATCACCTGTGAAGAAAGAAGAATGTGAGCTGGCGCTACCTCTATGTTGCTAAAGGCATAGATCATCAACAAAAGAAAGCTCCTCTCCTCAATTTTCTTTTACGTATTGTAAGATTGTGGACTTTAGAACTTTCAGTGAATTGTGATTTTGTTCTCTGAGTTACTTCAAGATGACAATGTTTTTAAGTGATGAACCCTGTACGAGGTGATATGGACCAAAAATCACAACTAAAAGGTGCTATGAGGAGGATCCATTTCCGGCGACAAAAAGACTCTGCTACCCGTGAGCACGTGCGGCGACTGTCGTAAAGACGTGACCCAAGCCAAAGCGTGTATTTTTTGTTTTGTTGCTAATGAATGCAGCTCAGACCTTCCTCAGAACTCTGCATTGCTTTACAACTTCCTTTTTCAACAACTTACAGGATGCAAAGCGACGAGGTAATGTATCTCTTTCTAGTTACGTAGCGGTAGTTTTGATGTGTGACAACAAGCAATTTTTTGAAAACTTAGTATCCTAGTTTTGTAGCTGTCTATATATCACTACTTACAGCCCGAGGCTCTAAGACATGTAAATATAAGTAATATAAATTTGCTTTAGTTTTTATTGTCTTGTTCCTGAAGTTGAGTATCCAGGCCAGTCCAGCCCCGTCCTACCTGACCGCGAAGCTCAGGAATAGCATTTATAGATAACCTATTTTGATGCTATAAAACTCATCTTAAAGTGTGTATTTCGATCAGGCATATATCTAAAAGTGAGCCTTTTTTTAATTACTTACAAACCCCTCATAGCCTCTTTAATATTTTTCAGCTAAATTTCATTTTTTTTCAGGATAGCGGTGGGCAACATGTCTGCATGTGAAGAAACTCTGACAAAATGTTCCCATGAGTAGATTAAAGTGCAACATTTTTAATAAAACAGAGCTGTAGTTGTTTCTGTGAAGCTTCCTTTAATGTATTAACGTTGCGGTATCATTATTATTAAACGACAATCAATATAGTTTGCTTATAATCCGAATCATATAAAAGTTTTTAAGCCCAATGCTGTTGAAACCATCTCTATTTCTTTTCAGCAAAAAAAAAGGTAATAGTGTTTAATTATATGACATTGAGATGTTTTGTTTGGTCCAATTTCACCCTTGCCTGGCATTTATTCTTCTCAACTAAACATCAACATAAATCACACTGATACAAACATTACTGTCTTACATTACACCACATCTGAATATATGTAGATCTACCTTAAAAGCTTGATACTGTATAAACTGTTCATATTATAATATATGGACATTTTATAATATCAGATGAACCGACTGGCTTTTGAGTTTTTTTGGACATTTCTAACTGGATACTATCATCATCAAGATGCAATGATGCACAACAGGAAAACATCTTAGATGGACAGATCTGTTCTTTAACTAAAGATCCACTATCTAAATCAGAATGTTCTGTCTGTGCACTAATCTGTGAGACTGAGGGTTTTTTTGTTTTTGTTTTATTAAGCATTAATAATACAAAATGTCTACAGGGTGAAGAAACAAGAAAAACATGAAACAGTGCTCACATTTTCACTTTTTCCCCCCCAATGCAGGCTCCTAACCTGCACTGAGAGTTTTAAAAGATCAAAATATAATGGTCATGCTGCCTTGTGAGCTGGATCTAAGTTTAGTCTACTCAGATTTGATTGAACTAGTTCACATTTATTATTCCCAATTCCATCATTTCAAACTTGAGTTAAACAACACAAAATGACCCTGTTGTTGTCGTTCATTTTATGCTGTAAAGCTCTACTTTAATGGCCAAAAGTGAACACTTTTAGCACAAAAAATCCTGTCATATTTTATTTTTGTGTAGCAGTTATTGTCTTTTACTCAAAAGTCATCATCAGTGCTTCTTATGAAAAAACATTTTCTACATTTTCTAGTGAAGGGCCGTAATAGGAGTTAATTTTAAGCAAATCTTGATTTCACTCATTTTAGATGTTAACTTTGGTGATTAGCCGTGACAGTGTGTGTTTTATTCGGCCTTCTGCAGCCTCAGTGATTGGAAATCTGAAGTTCTGATCTGAGTTAGGTCATCAATCTCTTTTTTTTCAGAGACAGTTGTGATTGTGGATGTGCAAAAAAGGCTTTAAGGCAGAGACAGAAAAAACACTTCATATATTATGATGTCAAAACAGAATTTGCTGCCTTGATATGGTTATTCTGCATGAAAAACAAAAGATCTTACTGTTTTGTGTTGTGATGCTGAAATGTTCTGCAGCTCTTTCTGTCGACTCAGAGCGACTGTCGTGTTTCCTCTTTCCGTTTTTAAGAACTCCATCGACAGACTGTCCCCTGTGACGAGCCACGACTTTATCTCCAGCTAAGACATAGAAAACAGTTGTGGACAGAAATTATGTAATGTAGAGTTTGCATGACTGCACCCTAAATTTCAGTTCTAGCTGTGGAGATAAAGATACAGAGATTAAGTCTTGAAAAACATTTGAGAAAACTTATCAGCATATTCATAAACTACCACGTAATAAAGTTTCCTGTGAGTAGATCATAGAACTCAACAACATAAACACGGATTCAAAAACTTGTGCAGTACCCAAAATTCAGTCCAACTCACTCAAACTGGAGAATTTATCGTTTTAAAGCTGCTCTTTATTTTTCCTATGGAAGATGTACCTTGGGACACCTCTACAGGTGTTATGGTGTATAAAGTTAGCATGCTATAAGGTGTTCTCTGTGGCCCACAACAGAGAACAGTGAACACTTAATGCCTTTCTTTGTGAACTGAGGGTGCTTACAATTATATCATAAGACATGTCACACACTGATAAATGCGCCCATCTGCATAATCGTTAGAACAATATTTGTTTTCAAGCACATTATCTGAAATCAAAGCACTTTTGAACACCTTAAATTGATGCATGCTCTTGGATTTCCAGCACCCGTAAAAACTAAGGGCCAGATCCACAAAGAATGGATTGCTCCTGTTAATAGCAACAATCTTTGGTGCAGAATTAGCTCACACAATGTGCCCTGTTTTAGCACCTTATCCTCAAAAAATGTGCTCCAATCATTTGCCGGTGTGAACACGCCCACACAGTTTGGTAACTGAGTGCACCTTGTGCCTCTGATTGCAAAATGAATTCAGAAAATACAACTCAAATGACCAAAAGTGGTCAAGGGGGTCATGGGGTTTTTAATAGACTGTATTTAGACAAATTATTCATGTTTACTTAAAAATGGTGGAATATCAGCAGAGACGTACATGATAGGCTATATTACTGTCATCCTTGATGTCATCTAGGAGTGCAAGGATCATGCAGCCTGGCAACCGCTATCTGCAAATGATTTCATTTTCACTTCAATCAAAAAGTGACACTCTCCTCCAGTAAATCTTTTCTCATGTGCCCTGCCATCTCGCCTGCCTCAGTGCCTTCACCTGGCTACAATCACTGCTGCCATGATTACCGGAGAGCCCACAGCCTTTATATAGGCTCTGCTCCGAAGTTACCACCAACTCAGTGCAATTTCCAAACATTTTGAGTGAAAGAGAGAGTGAGAGAGGGAGAAAGAGAAATGATTTAATACGCAGATTTAATACACTGGTCTCACTGGCATTAAATAGCACCACTTTACTGCCTGTGGCAATTAGCGCTGGTCTTTCTGGATTACGTGGTATTTGCAATGAGGCTGATTTGCATAGGAAGTGGGCAAATTTGCACTGAATTTATAAATATTCACAAATTTACATGCATGCAAATTGGACCGGTGCAGCGAGGAGAGGCAGTGCAGTTTGTGTACAGTTTGCATGCATTTCACCCTTTTGCATATGCTATGAGGATCACACGCTTTTTTTCTGTCATTTGCACAGGTTTAGTGGTCACAAAAGCAGTGCAATCCTTTTGAGGATCTGGTCCTATGTGTGTAAACTCACCTCTATGGGATTGCTGTTGACCACCACAAATACGATGCTGCTGGTGTCTGTTGCACTACGAACTCCAAAGTCCAGCAGGTTCTCCTTCAGACTGGGTGGCAGAACCAGAGGCTGAAGAACAAAACAGAAAATTTGACGTTACTTATGAAACTTTACACCGTATATACTCTGCAATGGCATTTAACCCATTTTCAGGCCCACTAAAACATATGATGGATACTGAAGAGTTTTTTAATCTTTAAAAACAAATCAGGTTTATCTGCTGGTGTTCAATGTTGATCACTTGGCGTACAACAAGGTTGGCCAATACTTATACTGTATATAGTTCTGTAATAAAGAGTGGAATGTTTACTCAGCAAATTAGTACTTTTTTTATTTTAATGTAAAAGTGTACTTTGTCAAGATATTACACTATGCAGTGGCTTATTTATTACATGTGTACATTTATTTGGATTATTACCACAATAACTAACAGACTGGAAATTCATAAGGCAGAGCAAATAATCTAATAAGTAAAAGGCAACAAGTAGCAGAACATTATCTTGACAACATTGAGCAGCTGATATTGGCTTGAAGTATTGCTTGCAAAACAAGAAAATTTGACCTCATAAAAATTCTAGTTTGTCAAATTTCCTTTTCTTTAAACTACATGGCCTCTGCTTATGACAAGCAGAAAACATACATGGGGGTGGGGGCTTCATAGCTTTTACACCATAAATCCCAGGAAGTGAAATTCAGAGTGTTTGAAGGGGCTTTTTCCACAAAGAGAAGTAGCACATTTTTCTGTGAACTGCTCAGTAAAAGTTGTCGTGTTTTCCTGCTCCCCATGCCCCTTCTACTTAAATCAAAACACAGAAAATGGATTTACTGGATATGGAGCCTTTAAGTATTGAGTGTGAAAACAAACTCTTTCTTGCTTCAGTTGTTTCTTCATTTGTCGAGTTGTGTACATCTAAGTCAAGACTGCAGACTCTAAGTGTATTGATTTATTTGCCCACTGAGCAGTACCCCCTATAAAGCAAACAAATGGCCAGTAAAAAGAGAGAGTCTTTCTTCTAAAAATAAACTTTGTGTATTGATTGTGTACCTCTAAGAAGCCTGTGTAGGCTCTGACAGGCAGATGAAACTTTGAAGCATTTGTGATGAGCAGGATGTTGCTGTCGATGTGAATGGAGGGTCTGACCGGCCGAAAGAGGAGGGAGAAGATGTACCGTGACTCATGTGGGGGGATAACGATTGGGGCACTGAAGTTCTGCACCTGAAACAGAAACAAATCATTGATTTAGAGCAACATTTAGTGGCCAATATAAGAACAATGTCATTTTTTTGCTGTTGCTTACATTGAACATGGTCTTGGCTTCCTCTGGTAGCGACACATTGTGTATGCAGATAGCAAAGCTGAAGGCGTTTGTGAGAAAGATGGGTCTGTCCACGGGGTCAACTGGGCTATCCCTGATGTGGAACAGCGTGGCGGTGTGGTCAAAACCCAGGTAGCTGCAACAAGAAAGAGCAGAAAAAGCACTTATAGAAATGAGTCTATCTTATATAATGCCACCCACTCTCTTCTTACATCCACAGAATAACTCACCCTTCTAAAACCTCAGCCTGGTATGGGATTTCAAGTTTGGAGTAAGTCTTTTCTTTTGCTTTGACTGTTATTTTTCCAGAAAACTGATACTGTCTTCTTGCTTTTGAGGCTGCAATGAAAGAAAAGACAAGATTTAAACAGTGGACCAGATAGGATATGCAGCGGTAAAGGATATGAGGCCCTACAACAGGAAGTTGTGCAACACAAAACGAAAAAGCGTAGATTGCACAGAGTTAAGATATCATACTGAAACCATCAAAGATCAAGAATTCGGACTACGATCAACAACAGTCTTAACTCACAGCGAGAAAACCAAAAAAATACTTAATGTTTCTTTATATTACAGGGCTCTCACACAGTTTCTATAATCAATTTCAGAACTTTTAAAGACCTGATCTAACAAAATGTTAAACTGCGGTTTATTTAACGTTTAGGTAAGTATTATAAAAAAAAAGCTAAAATAAAGTAAATCCATCAAGTACAGTTACAAAACATTCCTGGCCCGATTTGCAGCAATGTGCAGTAGAGATACAGCACGATAAAACACCACAGTGCAATAAAAACCTAATTTCTTTATAGTTTTTTGTCTTTTGTCAATATTATGGGTATCAGATATTATTTATACTTACGGTCAAAACTAATACTTGCAACTTTGGTATATCTGCTCTCTCCTGCCTTTAGCGTGACTGCTTTAAAATCTATGGTGACGGCTTCATTTGATGGCGTTGTCCGTACACTCTGTGGAGCAAAAACATATCGCTTAGTTTCATTCAGGTTAACATCTAAAATTTTATTCAAAGTTATAATGGAAAATTGAAGATACTCACTGTTATTGGTACGTCTTTTGTTCCTGAATTTAAAAGGTGTAAGTTCAACATTTTTGGACGATCTGAAGGGAAAAAAAAGCCAAACACAAAGTTAGAAAGAGGCCACGAGGAAAAAGGAAATGCATTAGAGCCCCTTTTTGTTGCACTTATTACCTTGTGACCGCAGTGTACCAAAGTCAAGCATCTCTGTGGAGGAGTAAATACCAGGAGCTGTAGAGGAAAAGGAGAAAAAAGGTTTGTTTAATTGGATAACAACTGATAATATGAGTGCTAAGAAAGGGCTAAAAATACAAAAAGTTTTGGGAGCACACCTGATGTAACCTCCACCTCTACGGGGAGGATGATGAACTGGTCCTCGTTCGGAGCGTTGGTTTTGATTCTGATGAAAGCTGTGTGGTTGTCCACATCTCTGGACGAGAAGCTGGCTCTCATCACACCCTTCGTCTCAAACGGAGGAATCTCCTGCAGGGAGAAGAAGGTCAGCATGCATCCGTGTCTCAACTCTGAGCTGCTTTATCTCAGACAACATAACTGGACTTAAACACGAAGAATATGACGATCTAAGGTGAGACTCACCCATAACTTCCCTGTGCCTCCTTGCTGTCCTGTGGGGAGCTCTAGATGTAGATCTCCTCCACTGGAGTACATCTCCACAACCTGAAAGAGATTTTGATGTAACATGAAAAAAGTAGCTTTAGCTTTTCACAAATGCATCTCTTCCATCCCTCTCTCTCTACAGGACTTATAAGACCTTGTAACAGCTACACGGTACGGTATGAGAGACCTTCACTTGTGTTTTGACATGACAAAGCTTGACATTAATCAAATACCAAGTGAGTGCAGAGGGCCTCTGCTAACCATGTGTGACTCACCATTTGACAATAAAAGTCAGTCATGATTAAACATGGTTATATCTACAGTTTTATGTTTATCACGCTGTCTGTGTGGTAACACTCAAAGTTTAAGACTTTAAATAAGTCACTAGTCACATTTACCGATTGACATGATGGCATGGGGAACGTGTTGGACCTAAATGGTGTTATTCATAAAGTTTAAATGGAAGAGATTAAGTAACAAGTTACTTAAAAAAAAAGTTAAACACAAAAATCTGTCTGAGGAAAGTGGTTATAGAGAGCATTTTTGCAAATTGTTGACAGAATAACACTTGCATCAACAACAAAAATTAGATTTAATAAGACAGGGGTGTCCTAACTAATGTGGTCCATTGCCCATTATGATTTGGCCCATGAAACAGTTGAAAGAATAAAAAAAAATCAGTTACAGCAGCAAATACTTGACTGAGCAGCAGCTTGACTGAGAGTCAAATGGCCAAATGTCAAATGCTAACTAGCAGGGATTCATAGAGGCTTCACTGTAATTAGAGATGAGAATCAAAACCAATCCAGCTGAGAAGCAATAACATATAGCTAAATGAACTGAAATCCTTTGTCTTTTTGTTAAATAATTTCCTTATATGAATTCCATCCACAAAGCTGCAGATGCCTTAGAAAGCGGCAGTCAGCATGAACAACAACAAAGAAGTCAAAGAAGTGATCATGACAAGCAGAGGCAGTCACTATTGTGACTTGATTTTAGACAGTAAAACACTTTTTCACACATGCAACCTTCATGTCAATCAGGAAAAACATGTTAAGTCACATTATATTAGTGTTCTGATATTTTTAACACCCTATCTGAGATATTTTGGTGTGTCATAGTCTTTTAAAAACTTTCTGAAATACTTGTCATTTAGAAAACTCCTGATGTCTACAGAAAACAGACTTTTAGAGACGGGCCCCAAAACTTTGAAAGCTGTTTAAACAAAATCAGTTTGGTTTATGTAACCTCAGAATTGGCAAGCAAGTGTTGCATCATGTACAATACATCTCTAACTATGGATGGGAATCAACCAATTCCAGCTGAGAGTTATCAACGGCTCCATCAAAGTATCAATATCAAGAGTCTTTTTTGCTAATCAATTCCCTTATTAATTCCTTCCACTTACAGGGTTCAGAAGCTGACAGAATTGGGGCTTAATTTTTTTTTTTTAGCAAAAATCGCCTACTGCACAACCGTAAGTGAGTGGAAACACCAGCAACTTGCAGAAGTGACATGTGAAAACTGAACTGACAGGCCAACATTTTACCAAATCTGTAGGAATCAATATGGGAATCGTTAAAGAATTAGATTGATTAACAGGGCTGTTAAAAGCATTAGTATCGATAAAATCTGATAAATTTCCATCCCTGTCTGTAACCTAGTGAAATAATACACACAAAAGAATAGAGAGCTCCAGGCAAGCCCAGATGAGTCAAATTATCCCATGCCATGAGTCACTCCACTGTACATGCATATGTCATCAACCTTCCAACGTGATTCAGTTATACAACTCAACTCAAAGCACACCAAAATAACTCTGTTAAAAGTCGAGAATAACTCAAATTACCTGCAGTGGTTCACTGTAGGGGTTGTGGATGTGTATTAGAGGTGAGAAGCTGCTGTTTACAGGAACTCGAGCCCCGATGAAGGGTCGCAGCCTGTAGGGGTTTGGGATACCAACCCCAAAAACCTTCAGGACAAAGAGAAAAATGCATCATTATTCACTAGTTTATTTAACATTTACCATTAGAGTGTTGATAAAGTCACCACTAACCTGGTATGTAAACACTCCATGATGTGATGTATTAATAAATAAAGTGTTTTCTACATTCCCGACTACGCGAGCAAGAAACACAACGTCAAACGATGTGTTCCCTCCAGGTGGAATTATCTGTTCAAAGATATAAAAAAAATGGTACAACATGATTAGTCAAACATGTTTTTGTATACACACAGCACACACACCTGAGAGATCCAAACCCTCACTTCCACATCTGACCCCAAAGGCTCGCTGCTATGAAAACATTACAGCTACTCTTCAACTTTTGCATTTTGGTGAGGACTGCTCAGCAGTTTTTGTATCTCAATGATCTGACTCTCTCCTTTTAGTTAAGTAACCAACATGTGGTGAAAAGCTGGAAAATTAACATCTTGATACGGTTATCATGTTCTGAAACTTCGTGTGTGGTACAGTCTGCACAGGAGAGAACAGATCAGATCATATTGAGCTATCTTCACTGCAGCAGAACATTCAGATGTGCAGATAGTGCACAGTGAGGAGAGAAGAAACTCTGTTGAAATTCCCACATCAGTGTGAGAAATTCACTCCTCACCAGATAACAGACTGCTGGAGGTACAAACAGTGTTCAGCAGGGGATCAAAACTCAAATGGACACACCAGTCTTTAAACATTTCGGCTGATTTTCAGGTGGAAACCCTTCACACAGGAAATACACACTGTGGTTGTTCTTCAACTGGTATCTGAAGTGTGAACATACACACATCTGTTTTCATGCCGTCATGCCGGATGTTTATTTTTCTCTCTGTATTTCTAATTTAATTTTGAACTTAACTGCCCCTTAATCATCTCTTTTTCACAAACTAGAGCCTTACATTTTAAACTGGTTCTAATAAGAAACTGAATTATTAAAACTACCAAATAATGAAACAGTCTTGCCATCCAACATTTTTTTTTACTTATCAAAAAATTCAAGGAAGCTCCAGAACTCTGAATGATTGCTGGAAATCTTTGGTTGTACTTCGGCATAAAATTTAGCAAAAATATATTTTATTTAGACAAATGTTAAACAGCTTGTTGCAGCAGCTATCTGGAAGTTCTATTTTCAAGAGCCCATATCATACTTATTGATTTTTATATACCCTTAGGTGTAATATGAATTTCCCCTCTACGTGAAAAAGTACTTCTATGCAGTAGGGCTGCCACAATATTAGATTTGTAAACTTCAAATAAAATACCAGTAAAGAAACTCAATGTTCAAAACCTGCTTCAAAACCACAGAAAACAATTTGAATGGAAAAATGAATCAGGGAAAAAAAAAATCCCTGACATTGCAGGTCCAGGAGAAGTAACTAAACATATGGAAACACATTTTCAGTCCATTCTCAAAGCTTTTTGTACACTAACATCTAACACCAGGGGATCAGTTATCTCACCCACTTGTATCATTTTGAAAATATGGTGCTGAAATCTTTAGTTTTTTGACAACCTGACGATGCAGAAGACCACAACCCTGCAGCATTGCATCCCTCTCCCCCTCTTTGTGGCACATACTTAGAGGTAGCTTTAGCTTGAAGAAAGATTTTTCCCAAAGAGGTCTGTGCTTACTAAGGTTGATATTCTTTAAGCTCATTTTCAGGAACATTTTAATAATGTCTGATTGAAATATGCACAAAGCCATGCCTACATTAGTCTGTGCAAGTTCACAGTCGCTCTGTTTTCTGTATTGATTTTAAAATGCTATTGATCTCTTTTAAAGCTTTAACTGGCCTCTTTCCAAATTACATAAAACAAGCATCGACTGTGTGCCTGCTGGGTGTTACACGGGTACACTTACACTTGGATCTCTGGTCCATACCGTGCCGAAACACTTTTACCCTCCCAGTCCATGCAGAGCTGCTCTGCTACAGCACAAGAGTCATCACCTCGAAATACATGCAGTTTACAAGACGCATAGTCTCATAGCGTGCTGCACTCTTCAGGCAAGCAACCAACGACATACACTCACTGGTCACTTTATTAGGTACACCTTTAATATCCTTTGACCTTCAGAGCTGTTTGAGTCTTTGTTGTTTTGATTTAGGTGCTGGAAAACTTTCCCAGGGGTTGCATATTGACATGTTAGCATCACACAGTTGCTGTAGATTTATTAGCCACTCATCCATAATGCCCATATCCCGTCCCACCACAGGACAAGGTGCTCTATTGGGTTAACATCAGGTACAGTGAACTCATTACCATGTTTAAGATGATTTGAGATGATTTGAGCTTTGTGACCTGGGCTGTTATCCTGCCCATCAGAGGATGGGTATCCTTTGGTATCCAATTAATAGGGGCCATGCTCAGAGTCAATAACATTGCCATTCTTTCACATTACACTTACAGTAGGTTGTCTTATTTAGATTAACAAGCAGATGAATGGGTGAATCTGATATACCATCTGTGCTGTTGTATTAATATATATTGAAATTGTCCGCAATATTCATGAATGCTTTTTCAAAACAGAATTTTATCAAGATGGTCAGATGTGTCTCTTTCTGAAATTTAAATAATGAATTAGAAATCCAAATGCTTGTTAACAACTGTGGATGGAATGGAACTAAAAATAGCATGCAGATCAATGACATTGTAGCATGGGGATAAACCATGTTTAACAGAGCATTTATGCTTTTTCATGTGCACAGGGATGTTTTAAAAGACTTCACGCAAACAGAAAATATTTTTTTTTTCATTTTTTAACTACCTGGCAGCTTGTGGACAAAGCCACAGACAATCAGCCAGAGAGCACAGACTATTCTGTCTCTGACAAGGTTGATGTCACTTTTTTTCTATATTCTCTTAAAACAAACCATAAAAATTCTAATCAATGGAAAAGGAATGCTCTGGATGACAGAGGCAGATAGAGACAATGTTACGCCACGTCCTTCCTTTAGATTTACGATGGCCTATTTGTCTTTGTCTCAGACAGAAGAATGAGCATATTTTGAATTCCTGCTCAGCAAAACTAAACACAAACAGATCTCTGACAATTGGACTGGAAACATGCTCTACATATCACCTTTACAATCTTATGCAACCTATCAGCAGGCTCACCTGTGCCAAATCAGGTAAGAACAAGGTTAACTCTTCCACTTGACCTAAATCTATTCATGCCAGACTCGTTTTGGGTAAACTGCTTTCTTAACCTTTAAGTTTAACTGGAAGAATGTTATCCTATGACTCGAGCCCTCAGGCTGTTATTCTAAATCTGAATGACATAGGTTTCTATGAGGGTTTAAGAAATAATTAAATATGAAATATGTCCAACTGATTAACATGCATAAAACATGCAAAACAGTAAATAGTAATGTAGAGAGGGTGGTCTGAAATTAACAAGAAAAAAACATGGAATGATAAATTATTTCTACAGCTTGAACAAACACTTGTGTGGTTCATAACAAGTGTTTTTTGTGGTGCAAGTTCAGAAGAGACGGAACAAAAGCACAAACAATTTTATAAGTTACATCACAAACTTTATGACTGACCTTTACCTGCAATCAGAATAAAAGCAGCGAGTGAAAACACAGTTTGTCTCAGCATTGAATTACACAGAGCAGGGTTTTAATTTGAAGTGATACTAAGAGGTCACACAAGGCCTTAAGTTCAGGTCCAGGACTAACTGGCAGTCAGAGCCGACTGCAGTGGAGCTTCTTCAGTTCACTGAGCTTGAACCTCTTAGGTGGCAATCATACAGGAATGTGCTGCTAGAAAAGCATCACCAGGAAAAAATATGCTTTCCTTAGTATCTGCGTGCCGATCAGGCTTTTCTGGTACATGAATGACAGTTGAACATTTTCAACTTTTTTGTGTGAGACATGTATCGGTAACGGCAAGTTTACCCAAAGTAGACAGAAAAAGACACTCTACATGCACTCCCTGCATTTTACCCCCGTAGGCCTTTTTGGATCTGCGACACCTTAAGCCGAGTGCCTCTGTGTGATCTGCCTCTGAGTATCTCCAAAAGCTTACAGTTCTCTGTCTCAGGTTAAGTTTACACGGAGACACTGAGACTTATAACGCAACAATTTTTCCTTTGCATGTTCATCAATCCACGGTCAGACGGAGACGCTCGGAGATGAATGAAACCGCTGTAGTGTGCATGCTGGTTCAGTAGATAGCGATGTAAGTTTGCAGAGAAACAGAGCTGCTACAATATACATTCAGAGAAGAAAAACTTTTCACAAACAACAATGGCGAGTGGACGCACAAAGACGCAGGAGTGTCTTTTCTGGACAACAAATCAGTTCGGACAACAAATCTGATTGGATAGTTTTACCTGGATAACAAACCGAGCAAGGTAAGCACAGACGTTACTCGGTAGACAGCCAAAGCTGTTGTTGTTCCTGGCATGCGTGTGCAGCCACCATGTGAAAGAGTACTGTGCATGCAGTAGAGTGTAAAAAAATATCGGTATCGCAATATATCGTGATATTTTGACTCCCGATACAATATCGATATTTCTAATCTTTGTATCGATATTTTTGTAAAAATGAAACCTCATATTTGATCAGAGTTGGAAATAAAATACAACGCATAAATATGTATACACAGGTTTTGTTTCATGCAGTCTATTCAGTTCAGACAGTGACAAGAGAAATATGTGACTTTTTTTTACCTTTTTGTGCTGTCAGTAACTCAAAGCTCTTTGTTCCTCATGTGTTCAGTTACAGTTTGAGCTGCACTGCAGGTTAGGATGCTTTCAGTACATTGTTAAAGGGATAACAGGAATAATTTCTTTGCAACATGAATTTAAGTGTCGATGCACTCTGTGTTTTCAAGTTATTTCAATTACACTAAAATGGAAAAGTTACATATTCACTGTCTCTAGGTTTTCCCCAATTTGCTGTATAATATCGCAATATATCACAATATTGTGATGATGTGATATATTGTGATATTATCGTATCGAGACCAACGTATCGTGATACGTATCGTATCGTGAGGCTCTTGCCAATACTTAACCCTAGCATGCAGTGACATCAGCGTTTCACCCTAAAACACTCTGATTTTGGTTTACACAGAGCTACATGGAGAGCATACCAAAAACTCTCCGCTTGGTTTTAAAAGTTTTTGGATTTGGGCACTCCATATAGAGTTCCCATGTAAACACAAGGCCAAAACGCAATGAAAACGTATTGGATTTGACCGTTTTGGGCCTGGTGTAAACCTCAATAGTGAACTACAATCCGTGACTCAATGACTGAACTGTTAAACTTATAATTTGCCAAAAGTGAGAGTGTCGTTGAGGTTTGACACAGCATAGGGGGAAAGGTTCTGTGAGTGAGGGGGGTGCTCTATATGCAACACATTACAGAACTAGTACAACAACACAGCATGCAACGCTGTAGCTGTCTCATGATCATAAGAAAGTATCCTGTTCTTATTATCGTAGGAGGCTAAAATCATATTTGTAATTTAAACTGTAATTTGACAAATCAAATGTCCCAAACCAGGAGGCAGACATTTTTGAGTCTTATCTATCGAGCTCCTTAAAGCAAAGGAGGCCAGATGCTCTTTCTAATGCTGTCCACAATCCATCTTACCATGGATGAGCATTTCAGATGGGTTTAAGTAGCCCATGTAAATCTGCAGCAGGTGTATTTGTAGTCTTTGCTGATGAGTTTTAAGGTTTCATCACCACTATGAGTACAGGGTTAGGCTGTGGCTATTGTGAAACAATGAGGTCATGGAGGGTTGGTTTAACTGCATACAGACAGCTCAGGAGGCCCTGGTATGAAATGGTTGGCACATCACCGCTTCAAGTTATCTCAAGTACGACTACACTGAGACAGCACTTAATTAACATGAACATCTCCAAGGGGATTAATAAAGTATCTATGTTTATATCTAGATTTTCTCTGCTGTCAGAAAACAACACTGTAAATACTGCCACACTGCTCATAACCACAAGCACACATTGTTTAAAAGCACCCATTTCTTTTCTATCAGTGTCTCAGGGCGATATATTTCTGAAACTACACAACGCTGTGGTCTCACTAAATAAGTTTATGTCTCAGATTTCAGTAAAGTGCCTACAGCGAAAAAACAAGTCTTTCCTGAAAGGAGTCTCCACATGCAGTTCTCAGAAAGTGTTTTTTTTTTTTTTTTTTTAACTTGGCTGTCAAAGTGTGAAAGAGAAAAAGGAACTAATTGCAGCTCAGAACACATCTGTTTAAACACTTTGTTTTGTCTCCACTCTACATTTTAATCCACCATAACAAGGTGGCTTTTATGGTGTTGTTTCTTTACATAACTAAAATTTCAACAGAATTATAAAAAAAAGACAAATTAGGATGACCAAAGCTGTGAAGTTTTTCTTTCAATGACCGTGAAACTGAACTGGTCCTATAGATGTTTCACAAAATTGTCCATGAGTAAGTTAAGTTTTGTATTGGCTTTATTTTTTTGGTTACTTGCATCATCATAAACTTTTTCAGTTTCATGCAAGATGTTGTGTAACTAACCAAATGATCAGATCTCATCTAGAAAATATTTAATCGGATTAAAACCTCAAAAACTAGGCAAAGATCAGCTGGTGTGATTTAGTTTGTAAGGATTAGAAAAGGGTTTAACTATTAAGCTAATTTATTTCCCTTCAAAGTGATACCTCAGCCCCTTTCAAACATGTAACCCTGATATTGTCTGGGTAATACCCGAGTAGACGGAAAATTCACTGACATGGTCATTGACACTTGTCCTCTCAGCAGGGAGTACGCCCTGCTCGATGGGGGAGAAGTGGTGAAGGGGGCAGGGGGGTCACCGTTGAGCAGGACACATGGTCAAACATATGCAGCAGAAGTCAGTGTTCATAATATGATGGTGAAAGAACAATTTATATCTGTACTTCAATGATACATGTTAAAAGGTGCATCAATAGCACTGATTTAAGAGTCGAGAGTAGCACTGAAGCACACAGAAGTGAATATGAAGCACCGTTCCAACATTCACAAGGATAACACCAGAGAAAGAAAGCTGCAGAGTTATACCTCTGTATCCAAATGCTGCATGCAACCCGCTTTCTGGTTTCACGCCAGTTGCTGTGTAGTTTAAATGTTGGGTGGATTGTCTACATTAACAATGAAATATGTGTGTTTTCACAAAAAAAAAAAATGAATCCTTTTATTTATCATTATTTCATTTCAACTATAAAAGAGGAGCAAGGCTGGAAATGCAACTATGTCAAAAATGTCATGCCCTACCATTATGAAAACAGTGGAAGTATTTGGTTTTTTATTTCTGAAGGCCAGGGGAGAAAATGAACTGATAAATAAGTTGTGGGGGAAAAAAAGGGCGTGCATCAGTGCATACTGAGCACCAGAATGGGGAAGAAAGGTGATTTGAGTGGAGCTGAATGAGGCTAGGGATACAACGGTATGAAATTTCATATCACAGTTGTTGTACCGTTGAAATGTGCTCAAAAACTCTGATTCACACACAAAGACATTTAACCCTTTCAATAATACAATCATAACAGCCTGCCTGTTTTTTTGTCTTTTAATTCAATGAATGTGTCGGGATTTGTCCGATGAGTACATTTTTTTCCGACCTTTTTTCATGAGAAATAACAGTAAATAATTTGGGCAAGTATTTGTTTTTTAATGTTAGAAATGCATAAAACAGTGTGTAATTAGAAGAAAAGAAAACAACAGATTTGAATTATGAACAAGTTCCTTTTTATAAACAATTGTTAATGAACATGTTCTAAAGTTTTTTAGATTACCAAAAATAAATTTTGTGTCCATGTTACAGCTTGTTATAGCCCATGTCCATGAGTTTTTCCAATGACGATGGTTCCTGACAGTGCCCTCGCTCCTGCGGTTTATCATTTTACTGGTAAAGGTTACAATCCTAAATGTTGCATGACTGGGATGTGATGGAATGGGAGGTTGGCATCATAGATGTACAACCAACAAAACTGCTGCAACTGCAAGATACCGTCATGTCAACACTGACCAAAACACCTGAATTATGGTTCTGAAAGCAGAAAGGCGCACTTAATAGCAAGGTGCACTTAATAGCAAGGTGCACTTAATAGTTTAAATGATCAACAATAGCAAAAAATAACAATGTGCTTAAAACATTAGTTTCAGCAAAGATTTAGAGTAGAGAGGAATAATTCACTCTGCAGAGTCAGCTTTCAAAATATGTCCCACTCTCAGAACCCATGATGTGACGGGTTAAGCTTTAAGATATCCATTTACTGGCTTCCTCTTCAGCGTGTTCATCATGTTTCACTTCTTGTGTCCTCATTCACAAGAATGGAGCTGAACTTGAAAGACCGACTTGTCGGCTCAGCTAAAATGATCTGACTTTAAAAACTAATTAAAAAAGCGAAATCACTGTCAGCAGTTGCTCGTGAGTTTAAAGACTGCACATGAACACATTTTCTTTATAAACAGTAGATTGATTCACTGCTTTGAGAACAACCTGTCAAAACTGTTGGTGCTTCAGTGTTTTGTGTTAAGCACAGAATGACCATTCAATCTTTGATTTAATCATCTACGGCATACCTTTTCAAAATTTTGTGTCCTAACCTAAAGTAGGTCCATTTTTTATTGGGTCATGAATTGATGAGATCATGAAAAAGGGCTGTGTGAGGAGGGGTCTTCCTCCTCACTCCTCTCTCTGGTCCAAGCCATTCAGTTTGACAGCATAATGGAAATAGAGAGCAGATTACAATGCATGACTCAAGCTTTGAAATCTTCAAATTGCTGTGCCAACCAGTGATGCAACAACACACTTAGCCCATGGTTCAGAACTGTGAAAGAATTGCAGTATTTGGTTCAGTTTGGTTTTAAAAACTTGACCATGAATGTCCTTGTTTTGGTCATTTTTCCCCATTCTGGGGTGTTTTAGAACAGCGAGGGGTTATTCAGAAGAAGAATGTTTTTTTTCATTCCTTCACAATGTCTTCTTTCTAATTTTATGACTTTTCCATAAACATCCTTGGTGCAGATTATAGACATAACACAAGCACATTAAAAAAATAAATTCAGGACCTTTTTATTCCAGCGATAATTCAATCCATCTAAAAACAACTGAATTTAACCAGCCAACTGTAATAGCCAGTGTTTTTTTACAATCTTAGCTTTCTTTTCATGATGTTGTATCTAAATTAAACTGTTAAATTTTGCCTCTACCTTCCATTGTCATTGATAATTTCACAGTACACTTATGTCACACTTATGTCCATTTTTTTGGACCCACTTAGGCATTTTATCTCCACTAAGGAAGTAATGTTGTGCAAGTGTTTATTAGTTGTGAACAGGATAACTCAAAAACCAAAAGCAGATTTAGATGAGATTTTCAGGGAATGTTGGACATGGCACAAGGACGAAGACAAACAATTTTGGCAGTGATCCACAACAGGATGTAGATTCAAGGATTTTTGAAGGGTTTCTTTGCGTGATATACGTCCATTTTCCACACATTTGACATGTTGGAAATGCCTTGGCAGAGATTTGTGCTTTTGAAGCATTTCTAGTCAAGTTTGTCTCCCAAAGAAAGAGCAAATTTATCATTTGGTGCTGTGCTCAAAATTTGTGAACCCCTGATCGATGGTATCAAAAAGCATCAAACCTTAAAAATAACTCCAGATTTAATTTTAATTAAAGTTCTGCAACTGTTGCACCAAACACTGCAATGGTATAAATACCAAAATGTTCTTTAAACTTAAAGAGGTCCTAGTTTGCCTTGAATCAGGTTCATGTATTCAACTGTCATGACTGCTAAGGTCTGTTCAAAATCACTAATGGTCAAAAATCATTCTAAGTTTCATTCTACGGCTGCATTTGGGCCCAGTCCACTCTGATTGGTTTACAGGCCTAGTCTGTGGTACATGCCTGCTCAGTGCTGCTTGGTGCCGTGTTGTTAATGACTTTTTATTCATCCTAGATCTCTGCTCTTCAAGTGGCTTTAACTGATGAAATAATGGTAGGACATCACACTTCTGGTATCTGCTGATGCCACTCAGAGGTGGAGAGGTCTTTATGAAAAAATCCTTAAAACCCTAAAGGCCATGTATAATTCAAGAAAGTAAAAGGAAAGGTAACCAACGCCACTTGGTGACAGAAGGGGAGTATATAAAATGAATTTGTCAAACTCATTAATTCATGCGTTAAACCATGCCACAATCCATTCCCTTCAAATAAAGCTGTTGAATCATATTAAAGTGCAGACAGAGCTGCTTGTAAAATAACAGGATCATCAGCATTCCCTAACCTTCTGTGAAACCACCATCACAGTTTATATGAAGGGACTGTGCCCTGACAGGTGAAGGCAAAGAGAGAGAGATACTCACCCTATTCTGGAAAAACGACGCATGAAAATGTGCTGTTGTTGCTGATATTGATATCAAACTAATTTCTTCTGAGCTAGGATTGTGTAAATAAACTTTCTCCATTTTTGGCATTCCAACAGGCCTGCAAACAAAGACAGAAAGCCATTGTGAGAAGAACGTTTGCAACAATAAACAAAACAAATTTAAATAGTAAACTTCATTTAAAAACACAAAAGTATTCTGTATTGATGAACATGCCATTGAGAAGAGAAAGTGACTTTGTTTGAAAATGATTAAAGATGCAACAGAGGATGACATTGAATGAATAATGTAAGTGAACAAGTTTTCAGAAGAACAACAAGATATGTCAAGGAATTGAAAGAAAATGAAAAGAAAAGAGGAAACTAATGATGACTCAGTGAGTGCATAGTCAAAGTTTTCAGAGAAGAAAAGCAGACATAACCTCCCTGTGTCAACACGCCACATGATAATGAAGCATAGCTCTGGGTGTTATGACTAATCAATAACTAATACAGCACATTGGAGCTTTCTAAATCAACATTTAAAGCTGTGAACTGCTCTGATTGTCTCTCTCACACAAAGCTTGTGATTTCATTGGTTCTGATAAGGTATGAAAATTAACCCAGACGGACTGCACACTTGGAAAATGATCATGACAATGCAAAACCATTCAAAGACAAAGCAGCTTTGTGGAACACTGAGACTGTTGCATTTATGGGCAAGAAAACTTCTTGTGCAGTCCTAAAGCAGTGAACATTTTTTCATACTGTTGATAACCGAACAAGGTGACAAATCTAAGATTTCATGTCCGTCATCGGGCAGATCCATCTTACAAAGTTTTAAGCTGAAACAATAATCCCTATCAAAAATGATCTTAACAATCAGTTTCTGGAGAAAGGAGCAGTGTGTACAGACATGTTGGAGTCGCTCAGTAATGAGAAATAAACATGATCAGGATTGTTGTGATTGATTTTTATATCAAGTTTATCAAGCACAATTCTTCATTAAATTAATGTCAAATGTATTACATGCATTTGTTGGATTGGAACGCTTTAACCATATAAAGATTCTGACACACAAACCAGACAGACAGACAGACAGACAGACATACCAGAATATTCAACTTCATTATGAATAAAGTATGTTTTGATACCATGGAAGGAAACAGAAGTCTAATGCTGATTGTATTTTCTGCTCCACTCGACAGGGCCTGTGTGCTCCTTGGTCTGTTTTATATTTCAGTACGTAATACTTGATCGTACATCTTTAAGGTAGAATGGGTCATCATAGTATCAGGGCTCCAGACAAACTTTATGCTTTGGTTGCAACGGTGCACCTAAAACATTTTTTAGGGTGCACCAGCACAAAAATTAGGTGCACCAAAATTTTTCGTAGTGTCACCTTTAACACCATAAGTCACCATTTTATCATATCACTCTCCATAACTTACATACATAATGTAGATGAGTGAAGAATACTTGCATTTATTTACTTTGTTTTACTTGTTTTTGTTGGTGCTCATTAATTATCTGACAGTCACTAAGCTTCTTCAGAGCTACCACTCCGTGCTGAAACCTGACACCACAGTCAGGCTCCACCTGGGCTCATTTGCAAACTAACAGCTCATTGGTTGACTACTGAGGGCTGTGTGTGTGTATGTGCATGTGTGTGCATGTGTTTGGGCAGGTCTACAGCCTGCGAAGATGCAACGCAGAGAGGAGCAGGTGCTGTGTCTTGTCCATTTTTGGTGGATTTTTCTGCCACTGCAGCTACTTTTGTCAACTTAAATTTTTAAGAGTGCACTTAACATTCTTTTTTGGTGCACCAGTGTGCTCAAGAAAAAATGTTAGGTGCACTCTTACAACTTTTGGGTGCATGTGCGCCCAAAATGGTTGCACTCTGGAGCCCTGAGTATGGCTGTGTTCAGCAACAATGGAGGAAATAGAAATGACATTGAGCCTACTTTCAGTTTGGGGATTCTGTCACAGTAAGGAGATCTATTCTGTTCCAGAGATGCTGGCTAGTCGCAAAACTAAAATCATACTGAAAGCAAAGAGAGTTTGGAAAGTGAGAGAGCATTAAGGAGCCAACAGCAGGAGATCAGGGCTTTCCAACTCAATTACAGTTGAGTAATTTATCGCACACTTGACTTAATCCTTACATGGGCAAATGTGTATAAATGCAAAAAAAAATCTACAATTCTTAATGAAAAAAATAACTTATTAACAATTAACACCAAAATAATTTCCTTTTTTCTAGTGATTCCAGATCTCTGGGGACCCTTCACTAGCATTTACCAAACACTTTGACCGATGATAATGCAGAGCCTCAGTCTGCACTTCAGATAAATGATGCAGCTCTCTTAAACATTTACAAAGGGCCATTAATCATACCTGTTTGGTTTCAGAAAGTAGATCTCTAGATCCCTGGACTACTCTGTGGTCTTCACATGTGTGGAAAAGCCTGCAGATGTCTCATTTGTGGTGGAAGTCAGTGATATATCAATTAAATCCAATAATTATGATATTTTGCTGCATAAGGTTTGTAAGAATAAAATCAAGACTTATTTCTGTGACATACCCCTTGATTACATCTGGTTAAATCCTTTGATTACTTGGGGTGTTATGATCCATCGTTCTGGATCGATACATCGATTGGTTAAGCAATGATCCAATCAAATCAATGGGAACTCAAAACATCAATCATCATTATTATCTTTAATATACACCTTTATTTGAAATATCCATTTCACAGTTTCCGCCCAATCTTGCCTCATCTGAAGTTTCCAGGGCTCTCAAGTCTCACGCTTTCAGCATATGAAACACACATTTGGGCACATCTGGTATTTCTCCAGTTTTAAAATGTATTGTGCAACGCCCACCGAGTAACACTGTAGCGCTATATGCTCTTTGGAACGTGTAGTGAGACACTCTAAGCGTCGCAGAGTTAAACGGGAGCTTGTGAAAGTAGTGCAGCTTTTAGGGTAACTGTAGGCAACCACAGTCTATGTCCAACCTACAATGTGGCTTTGATAACAAAATTAAAGCCTGCACTATTTCTGTGTAATTTGGAGTACTTATTTTGGAATAAGAAAAAAGAAAAAGATCAGAAATCCAGTTTTGCAAAGATTGAGGTATTCAATTTAAGGCCGTATTGCCCAGCCCTACTACATAGTTTAACAACACGTATTAGAAGACTCAAAAGATCAAAAATCTCTAAGCCTTATTAAAACCTCTAATCCAGCCCTGCCCCTGTGCTCAGCCTATTAGCAACCAGGTAAGAATTAGTCAAGATCTCATTTTCACGCCCTGCAAACATTCGCAGCTGATCAGTGGATTGTTTATTGAGGAAGTAGGACAGTGAGCGGACAGGCGGAGACAGCTGCGTCTCTGGCTGTGAGCTGGTGTAGACGTGGAGCTCCTGAATTTGTTGCTCGCTGCAGCCTGCGGAGGTGTGTACAACTCTGAGCCGGGTCACACAACATGGGTGTGCACCCGCCGTCAGAGAGGAATGTGATCTATTTAGTGCATCCTGGGTGAAGCTGGGCGCTGGCACAGGAGGGGAAGAATGTCATTTTGTTTGGTGCATTGAACGCTTCCTCAGCAGTTCATCGAGTGTCGATGGGCCGGGTCTTGTCACCTCACAGTGACTCAGAAGTTTTCCTTCACATGTTTTACTGAGATCGAGAACACGTCAACAAACACACAACCCTATGGTTTCCATCAAGCAAAGAATGCAGAGAAAAGCAAGTTTAATCAAATAGCTTTTTAGATTATCTTTGAAAAAATGTTCTGTGACTATGACTTCACTGGTTGATATGTTTGTATCTGTGTCTAAATTGTTTCATGTCTGTAACTTTGTAAATGTGCTGCAGCCTGTCTAGGCCAGGACACTCATGCAAATGAGATTTTTAGTCTAAATGAGATTCTTTTGGTAAAATAAAGTTTAAAAAAGAAACAGTTTGGGTGCTGGTTTGGCAGAGTGGTTAGCACCCCACGTAAATGCTTCTGCCGGTCCAGGTTCGAATCCCGCCTGTGACCAGTTTGCAGAGTGTCTTCCCCTACTCTCTCACCCCCTTTCACAAGCCTATCCACTGTCTCTCTACTATCATTAAAGGCACAAAAATGCCCAAAAACTACATTTAAAAAAAAAAAAAGAAACAGTTTGAATGTTGAGCAGCCATCACATTACTAAACATACTTTTGGAAAACAAAACTACATAAAAAACAGTTGCAGATCGTTTTATTATATAAACATATATTGCTTTTTAAATTGGTGTTACCTTATTAGCATAGCTTTATTTAAACCTTTTGTTTTATTTACTTTTAATCAGTTTAAAATATGACTGATATTGTGAAGTAAGTTTTTCCATCTTTGAAACTGCTCAGTTTCAGTTCAGCTTTTGACAGTTTCAGTATCACATACAGGGCTTTCACTGCCTTCCTAAGTGTTGTTTGTCCTCATCTGGAGGACATTTGATCCATCATACTAGCAAATCCAAACATATTTATTTTTCAACCGTTTAAAAGTTATTTTGACATACCGGTACTACATTTTGTCCTCAGATGTACATTGTTTTTCAATTAGGATGGATATCATATCACCAGATTCTTAAGGAGTCATGTGGTGTGATTCTCTATGAGGAATCATGGACATCGAGAGAAAGTTCCCATTATGTCGGCCAATATCTGAAATTTCCAAACTCATTATCCCAAGTGTAATATGTCCAATATATTTTGTTGTGCATTAGAATCAAACTTTTCTACTTGCAGTGACAAAAGCTACATACGAAGAGCCAGTTACTTCTCCACCTAAATGTCCTCCACTGTTACCGTGTGGGACGTCTCAGCAGTTTTAAAGCCACAGCATGAAAACCTCTGCATGGAGAAAGTGTTAGGTGCTACAGTTCATGCTGTTATGTGAACTCGATGCCTGGTAAGAGTAACATCCAGCTGATAAAGGCCATAACCTCATATGAAGCAGTACCAAGCACCAGTCTCTTTTCTATCCACTGACTGGGTTAAAAAATACTGTATTATATAATGTCAGTTGAATATGTGCCTTAATGTGTGAAGAAAGAGTTGTTGCTACTAGAAGATAAATCAATAACAAAGAGAAGCATTTGATCCTAAAAGCACTGGTACAACTCTGCTATTTAAAATGCACTGGCTCTAATTTGCAGATAAAATATTTTGTTCACATTCAGCTGGAAGCGGCTCAGGTAAGAGAAACACAATGTGATGTAGCTTTGGGCTCATTTTTTAATCCTTGGTGTTTGCATCGGTCATGCATGTGAACTTCAAATTGCTTAAATGATCCAAATCAAAACTCAATCCCTCAACACTAGACACTTTAACACAATTATATTTGTATGAAAAAGCTGTGCTGCATATAAAAAGTACAACAGATACTGTCAAATCAAAGTGTGTGAAACATGGCTGAGTTAAAGGAAAACACACATCACATCAGAAAGAAAGAAAGAAAAGTTTAAAGATGCATCAGACACTTACTGTTCATGAAAGTCCAGCATTGGAGGCTCAAATCGTATAGGTCTGCAGTTCCCACGGTGCGGGGACGTGCTGTGAGAGACAGGAAGATGTAAGAACATCAAGAAAACCACTGCAGGAAAAAATGCTTCCATGTTTGTGTGTATTTCCAACAAATTAGAGACTAAACACACAAACACGGACACGGCAGCCTGAGTTCAGGATTTTACACAAAGCGGTAAGATGGACGTGAGTGCACTTCCATCTGCAGTGTGATATTTCCAAACAGAAATCCATGAAAGGGAAAGTGGTAAAGGAAATAAAACCCGGACGGGAGACGGAGTCGTTAATGTCACGTTCAGCGCTTGGTGCTCTCTCTCACATGAAGAACACTTTTACCTGTCTGTTCCAGGTAAGTACACAAGTATAACTCACCAAACCTGTCCAACAACAGGAGGACAGTAACAATAGATGAGGCTGTCCCTAAAGAGAGGCCGCTCTGTTTTGGTGGGGCTTATGTGCAGCAGAACTGAGTAATGAGAGCCTGTATGTAAATCTCCACGACAGATAGTTCATCATTTACAGGTGTGGTGCACGTTAACCCAACAAAGTATTTGATGCTAAAGCAAACACTTAAAGACACAGAAACACTCCCGTGGAAGTTAAGATGGTTACATGCTTTATTCTCTATCCATATACCATTAAAGTTATGAATCACTCTTTATTTGTCAACCTAAAAGCACCCTGAAGTAGGGCTGGGAAGTACATTACATTATTCAAATATATCAGTGCATTTCCAAATAAGACACAAGGTGAGGCAGTATTGTTTATTTTAGTCCATCTAATGTTGATGTTAACTACACAGGGATACAATACACTCAACAAATACATTTATTCAGGACCTTTAATAAACATGAACTGTGAAAATGTCAGACTTCCTTCCTGAACTGCAGAACAAACAGCAACAGAAGAGTGGTTAACGGGACTTTCTGTGCTTCCATGTGCTTAAATGGGACTTTTTTTAATGTGAAGCCATTGTTTCAGTAAAAAATATAACTTTTTAAGGCCTTATCTACAAGCTTTACATTACTGCCACTGTGTTTCAGGTGTTTACTGTCATCTAAAATCGATTGCTGTCATCTAAAATTTCAACACCTAAAGAGTAAAAATAAGAATTTAGGCTTTTATGGCCTTAAACATCAAAAACTCAAAAGTAAGACTGAAAGAGGAACTGCAGAAACCATTTTTGAGAGGAAAAAAAAGCTAAAATGTCCAATCAAAATGTTTAACCAAAGGAGCTCCTGACAGTTGTTAAAGACCAACTAATGTGGTTTGAGATTCTTTTTAAAGACAGAGCAGTTTTGTTTATGTCTTGGTGGTTTCTTAAAGTCACAAAAGGAAGAAGGGACAGATTATGAATTTTGAGGCCAGAATAATAGTCAAAGAATTGCTCAGTTTTACAATAATTGTGATTTTTTTAAAAAATATTTTATTTTATTTTTGAGTTCTTTTTTTTGCTTTGTCTGTGAAATAACAGTGTTAGCGTTATTATAATGAAATATAACAATGTAGTTATGTTCTTTATCAATTCTAACATTTTTTAAAATAACACTTCTGTTTAAATCTCTATGCAGGCATTCAGATGTTTATATGAGTGGAATGTTGCAGTTTTGTGACTAAAATAACGGTAATGACAAACTCAGTGTAAAATAATTAAGATTTACCTACTTGTGAAAATTTGAGCTGGTTTTATAAAATATACAAGACCAATAAAAATCATTATTAAATGTACACCCACCAAAACTAACTTAAAGTAACTCATTAACGTACCTGGTATTTTTTTTTTACTTGGGTTAATAAAGTTTAAGATTTTTGTTACTGAAGTTCTCTCAGATTTAATTTTGATTTTATATTTGATGTCTCCATGGCTCTCCATAGATGAATTACTAATAAAAAAAAAAAAAAGGCAGGAAATATGCAAAGTCCTTTTTACAATGACACAATACTTTAAAAGTCAACTTGTAAGGCTTGGTGATGAAGATTGCAATTAAACAATTTTTTTTTTTAAGTAATAAAACCAAGGTTTAGAGTATTTAGTAGCTAAACGATTTATCATTTTCAAATCCAAACCACAGTTTCAGTCAATGGAATAATTTGATGATTGTGATGAGGAAAGCTGCAATGTTTTCAGCTCTCCTTACTGATCCAGGAACTGTTGGGTACTATTTAACTATTTAACACAGACTATTTTACAAATTTACAGGCAATTTGCATTTACGGTAGAGCTGATAAGCAGGTCAACAATACAAGCCACTGTTTAGGAGAAGATGTTGGAAAATCCCTATAAAATAAATAACGAAAAAACATTATTCATCATCAATATTAGATGATGAATAATGTGTTATGTGCTTTTGATCATTGATTTCCTTACTGTTTTCTATACTGTTGACATGGTGAAAATTGCACTGAAGCTTGATTTGAAGAAAATCGTGAATTGAATTCAACACAATTTCTGCCAGAAAAATCACTATTAGATATTTTCCTTAAATCGTTCAGCCCTCATGTTTAGTTTCCCTCTGTATGCTTTAACTGTTTGGAGTGCCTGCTTTTCCCCACTTCAGGATCAACAATATGATACTATTATTGTATCAATTATTACTATTATTGTCATTTTTACTAATTCAGATCAAATTTCATTACATGTATCATAAGAGTAAATGCCTCCACTGAAGAAATACCAACAAACACTTTGCATTGACACTGTATTTAGGAAAGTGTGGCATTGTTTATTAGGTCCATATTCCCCAGCCCTACCCTGGAGTCGGACAATTTACCAGAGATCAATTTCACCTATATACCAACAGGCCGACTCACACAGGAGCAGACAATAGGTGCAGCAGTGAGCCTCAATGGCAGAGCTCACAGGAGATGGATAGATTTCCATCCCCTGAGGGTGGCAATAATCCACACAGAGACCCGACCACGCCGTGTGTTCCTCTTGGTTAATCTCTCATCTACAGCCTGTCCTCACTCCTCTCATTAATATAACTACTACTGACTAAATTCTTCTGGGATTAAGGATTCAAATGGATCCTGGCTGTGAATTCTGTGCTGAGCTCTAACTCTGGCGCTTCAGAGCTAATGTGTTGAATGTCAGCAGCGTAATTTGAGCTGCTGGGGACATCGTGGGAGCTGCTGCTGCTCCTCAGCCTAAAGAGTTGTTTTAGAGCTGGACAAAATGTGGAGTTTGATGAAAAATCAATATTAAATTAGATATGGAGTCAGACAAAAATGTTTCAATACATCTTTGCTTAAAACATACAATATCCAAGCCCTAATGTCTAGTAATAAGACTGATTACAGGGGTGGGAGCATTTTAGGCAGCTACTGACACTGTAAACAGGCTAAGAAGTCCTGATGCCGCAGACTTTTTTTGTGGCTACATACAGCAGGCTAATGCTTCATGTCACAGAGCTCAAATCAACTCAAACTAGCTTCTCAATCCTGACAATTATGTCCCTTTTCCATTAGCCCTGCTCTACTCGACTCAACCCGGCTCTACTCTACTCGCCTTGTGCTGCTTTTCCATTAGCCCCAGTCGCCCGCCCAACGGGGTGCAGTGTCGCTGTAAACAGCTGAGCGGCACTGCAGTGACGTCATTTTGAGTGCAACACAACAATCTGTGGCTTTTTGTCACAAACCGAGTAAAAAAGGAAAACAGAAGAAGGCTGCAGGTGGCAGGAAGAAATACCCCTTGAGAAGCACAGGAGAGTTTTGGAAGATATACAACAGAATGAAGCCGAGGACGAGAGCAATCGAGCTGCAAAGGAAAGACGTATGAGGGTAAGCTAATGGTAGCTACCGTTAGCACGCCAGGTCGTCGTGCTCATGACTCATCGATGACAACACTGTCTGACCAATCAGTGGCCGGCAGCCGGTGACGTCATCTTTTAGCATCGACTCAGCTCGCTCGGAACCAGAGCGGAGTAGGTACGAAAACTAGCTTGTTTCAGGAGGTACCAGGCTAGTGGAAACACGCTGCAAATCGAGTAGAGCTGAGTAGAGGAGGACCAAGGCGTGCTAGTGGAAAAGGGCCATTAGTTCACTCCAGTGGCCCTCAGTCACCGAACCTCAATTAAATAGAGAACCTTTGGGATGTGGTGAACAGGAAATTTGCATCTTGGCGACTAAGTGATACTATCGTGACAAATATAGTAGACGCCGCCAACATCTTGTTAAATGTATGCCACAGTGTTAAAGGAGACACATCATGCTGATGCATGATTTAATACTTACATATAATATAATTAATTTGAAAACAAGACCTTACACCCCCTTAATTTTCAAAAAATGAGATATTGTATTTTTTCTGATATCCTAGAATGAGATTTGATGCCTCTGAAAATAGGTCATTGCGAGACGACCAGGAGATTTAAATCGTCCTGACAACACGAGGTACATTTCTCTTATTGGAGTAATCTGATAAAACAGCTCCTCCTCTGTGATGTCTGTTAGCCACAAAACCATCACCGAGGAACACATCCACCCAGCAGCAGTATATAGCTCCCTAGCTCACACTCACTCATTACCAGCTCTGGCCTGTAGGGGGACTCAATACGCGGTCACTGCTTTGAGCCTGCCGGAAAATACAGTAGAAGAAGGACAGGCTGGCTCTACCCCCGATAGAACTGACCAATCAGAGCACAAAGGGCTGTGACGTTGCGAGGTTACTGTAAGTCAGTCTGAGAACCGAGCATTTCAACGAGAGCTTGATAATGGCCTAAAGTGAGGATATTGAGAACGCTATTGTGGGGCAATGAAGGAACTAAATGACTTGTACTGAGGGCAGAAATGCTTTACAGGCATCCTAGTCTGGCATAGTGAAAAGGAGAAACAAGCATGATATGTCTCCTTTAAGCCAATTCTAGAGGCAAAGGGTACAACAGATAAAAGCAAAGTGTACCTAATAAAGTGGCCATTGAGTGTATAGATTGTATACGGTTATTCACCATGACTATATCATGATATGACTTTCTGTCCTAATCGCCCAACCCTAATCTTACAGTGTATTCATTAACAGGCTGTACTTTAGACAAGCTCATTCACAACAACAAAAAAAAAACATCATGTCCCAGACCTTTAGTTCCCTCAAAATGTTTGACGGTCTATTAAAAAAGAACCCTGATAATATTTCGCTTGAGCTTTATTTCCTCCTTTTTAACTCAAATACTCGTCACACACAGACTTTGAGGGGAAGAGGAACTATAACATTCAAAAAAAAGATGAAACAGTACAGTCAAACTGCAGAACACCCTCCTCCCCTTAACTCGAGGGAGTGGTCATGCGACGCCTATGCAAGATAACCCTTTTATGGTCAAGAACACACAGTACAAATAGTGAAGGCATGCTGCACACTAAAGCCAGACAAAACACACATGTACAGAGCAGGGACGGGTCGCTGGCGCTATGCAGAGGCCACTACACAAGAACTGAATGACCCTTCCAACAGAGACAACCTCATACTTAAACATCTGGACATGTTCATACAAAGCTGTTACAGTGAGTCGGCCTTTTCAGCCCCTTTTACATGAGATATAGAAATGAAAGAAAGGTGCAACAACATAATAGTACAGTAGTTTTCTTCAGCCTGCAGAAAGAAGCAAAAGAGGAAAAAGAAACCAATAAAGTCTGACCACTGCAGAATTGGTGGTAAAATGTTTAAGGACTTAAAAAAAGCTACTCCAATTAGATATATATGCTTAAAATTAGGTCAGTTTTCCTAAAAAAAAAAGCTGCTTCAGAACTCCCCTCAAAGCCACCAAACTCTATAAGACAAAAGCACAGGTTTACTTGCAGCTCAGAAATGTTGTTTGCTTGTATTGCTAAGAAACTCTGGTACCTCTAAGTTCTCCGGTCTCTGGCCTTATTTCTTTTGGGGTTGCAGGTTGAAAAGTTTGTGCCCCTTTGCTTCAGAGAGCACATGCCATTTTCAAATATCATCTCATTGGGCTTAGAGGTATTACTATCATAATACACTGCCTGGCCAAAAAACAAAAGTCGTCACCTGGATTTAACTAAGCAAATAGGTATGAGCTTCCTATTGCAGAATTATTGCATGGGTGATTATCTTTCAGCTGGCAACAAGTTATTTAACCCCAGCTGATGCAATTAGAAACTTCTCATTTCTTAAACAACCATGTCGAAAGTGGAAAAGATGGTAGTTTGTTTAAGAAGGGTCAAACCATTGGCATGGATCAAACAGAGAAAAAATCTACGGAGATTACAGAAACTTCTAAAACTGGGTTAAGAACTGCCCAATGCAACGTCTACGAGTAAGAAATGTGGTCAAAAAAAATCCTAAATGATTGTGATAGGTGATCACTTATTTGGCCAAATCAAATCGAAGAAAAGCAACAGTAGAACTCAGGGTGGTGTTTAATAGTGAGTGTAAATGGAACTCAAGCTTATGGACTGAACAGCTGTAGCCTTAAGAAAACCACTAAGCAGTAAGGGTAACCAAAAGAAAAGGATTTAATAATAATAATGCATTTTATTTATAACGCGCTTTACATTCTTGCGAATCTCAAAGTGCATACAGAGTTAAAAGCGGACCATAAAAGCATTAAAAACACATAAGAGCAGTAAAAACATTTCAAGCAAACGCTATAGAAAAAAGGTCAGTTTTGAGTCCTTTTTTATAGGTGGTAGTAGGTTGTGGCGCTCTCAGGTGATCTGGGAGGGCATTCCACAGGCTTGGGGCAGTGAAGGAGAAGGCTTGATCGCCCATGGTGTGAAGTTTGGTTTCTGGGATGAGGAGAATTTAGTTTGCTAGGAAACATAAAGACTGGACTCTGGATGACTGGAAGAAGGTCATGTGGTCTGATGAGTCCAGATTGACCCTGTTCCAGAGTGATGGGAGCATCAGAGTAAGAAGAGAGGCAGGTGAAGTGATGCACCCATCATGCCTAGTGCCTACTTTACAAGCCTGTGGGGGCAGTGCTGTGATCTGGAGCTGCTGCAGTTGTTTAGGTCGAGGCTCAGCAACATCATGGCCCAATGAGGACAGCTAACTACCTGATAAACTGAATGATCAGGTTATTCCATCAATGGATTTTTTTCTTCCCTAATGACATGGGCATATTCCAAGATGTCAATTCCAGGATTCATGGGGCTCAAATTATGAAAGAGTGGTTCATTGACAATCCCATTGAGAATCTTTGGGATGTGCTGGAGAAGGCTTTGCACAGTGGTCTGACTCTCCCATCATCAGTACAAGCTCTTGGTGAAAAATGAATGCAACACTGGATGAAAATAAATCTTGTGACTTTGCAGAAGCTTATCAGAACAATGCCACAGTGAATGCGTGCTGTAATCAAGGCTAAAGGCAGCCCAACAAAATATTACAGTGTGTGACCTTTTGTTTTTGTGGTGACTTCTTTTATTGGCCAGGTAGTGTATTCTTTGGAGCTTTATTGCATCATTATTCATAATGCAATATCAAAATGTTTTCTTTTCAACGATAGTTTGGTGCAGGGGTGATGCATTTTTAGGCCAAACTGGAAGTTAGCATCATCTCCTGACTACAAGCATTCGCAATTTTTTTCTATGTTCTTGAATCAATTTTAAAATTTAATCAGGAAAACTTAACTAAGTTCAAGAATCTTGACAGCTGTACGTGTTGCTGCAAAGAGAAACGGTAAAACTAAAAAGTTTTGTTAATTTTGATAATCTTCACGAACAAACCAAACCAGCCATTTCCAAGCTATTATGGAACTACAGTTGGCCTTAGAAGAAGCCACCACACTTTCATTGAAAAACGCCACATTGTAGCGTCTTGTTTAAGGATTTCCTGTTGATTCGAAGACTTGATCAAGTTGTTTTCCATGGATGTGGCTGTGGTGAAGGTATTGTTGTTTTTTTTAGTGACAATTATTGCAATTAGGATCCCAGATAGGTTTTTTGGTCCTGGCTGGAAGTTTTCTAGCAACCATCTTTTCTGTTAAACACAGAGACTTGTAGCTCAAGGTGCAAACACACCAAACTGCCCTCAGGGGACAAAGAAAAGTAACACAGAGCACTTGTAGACAGGATCTGCATCCAAGACACGCAGCCAAATTACATAAGTGGAAAATGAGCTTGAACAAACAAAAAGCTCTCACCTTTGCTTAAACACACATGGTGTGCTTTAAGTCAGTTGTCATTCAGCTGTCTGAGTGGTGGACTCTTCCCCCTTCATTCTCAGTCAGCACAATTCATAATATTGGCAAAAAACATACAGCTGGCTCATGGGGTGCATCAGTAACCACCAACATCTGTGTATTTGTTTGTTCTCATCTCATTTTCATCTGCTTTGGCTCTAAATGACATAAACGCATGCTGGGACTTTACATCTTCAAAAGTGAAAGTTTTGAAAATGTTTCATCTTTCATGTGTGCTCAGAAAACTCTGGAAAACCACAAGGCACAGCGGCAGAGAAAGAAGCCCGGCAAACATGAGAAAGCAATTGTTTTACTGGCAATGCTTTTTTTGCGGTACATCTCTGTGTGATCAGTTCCCAACACTCTAAAATTCAAAAGCGGGTCAATTGCAGCTGTAGCTCATGTTGCTAAATGAAACGTTAGAATCTTGTTTGCATGCGTTCATCATGGCCTTCTCAGGTGTTTATCTAAAATGGTTACATTTCATTATACTTCCTCCTTGGGAAGCAGAGGAGCTAAAATGCTAAATCACTGACATGTTTTTGGACTCACTCCTGCACCACTCTGTTCATAAAAGCTCAGGACATTTGTTTCGTATTTTAGTGTAGCTTTCAGCCACTAGTTGTTGGCAAACATTTTTGTCAACAACTGTGTCAGAAAATGTCCTATAAGTAAACTTTTTAAAGCTTTTTTTCATGAGAAATAAAAGTAAACAATTCTGGCAAGTACTTGTCAATATTATTCAATAAATGCTTAAACTGTGTGTAATTATAAGGAAAGAACATTACTTTAAACAGGATTCTCTTTATAAACAATTGTAAATGAACATGACCAAAGTTTTGAGTTGAACAAAAATAAATTTAACCTAGTTTACATGCATTCACACATTTTAGTTTGCCTACAGCATTAGTGTCCTTGTTGTAGCTCATTATATTTAGACCATGTCCAGGCCTTTTTATTTTTGTTTTTTGTTTTACTAACAATAGTCCCTGCAGCAGTTAGCCCCCTTCATGACTCTTTTCTGATCTCCCCTTTCCATGGCAGATCTCCTCGACATCTCCTTCTTTAGTATTTCCAAATTACGACTGATTAAATCCTTACAACACTAACCATGACAGAAAAAGACGATCTATTAAGACAAAATATGGCAAATAAACGGCAAAAGAATGGCAAGAACACACTCCAGGATGATACTAATGCTGTTATCTACAACCTTAATACATTATTTACAAAGAAAATCCTGAAAAACCACCCATAATTCACTCAGGTATGGCTCACTGAATCCTCTCTCTTTCTTTCTGCTCGTTTACTTGAGGAGTTACAGCAGTTTTGATCCCATACATTTGTTCACCGCAGTTTGGTGTTTTAGACAGGGTGACTGTCGCTAATCAGTTTCCCCTTGACATCCTTGAAAAATCCAAACTTCGACCAGACTTTAAACTTTGCCCGTTTTGAGTAGGAAAACCTGTAAGAGCCTGAGCGAGGCTCCAGCCTTCTTTCAGAGGCCAAACAATGCAAACTGCGCATGTGCGCCCCCGTTTCTGTGACCGACGGCTGCTTCACCATGGAGCAGATGTACATATTTCAGGCTTTCCAGTCAAAGAGCAGCATCACCTTGCATTACTGACGCAGTGTGGAAATCAAACACGGTTTAGCAGAAATTTTAATAGGATACGATAATGATTACAGTGGGAAATTTTACAGCGGTTTACCGTTTTACCGATAACCGTTATATCCCTAATAGTACCTTATTAATCCCTTTGGGAAAAAACTCCCTCAGGGTAATTAAGAGTCAGCAGCAGTTGATTACTACAAATAAAAATGATATATAAAAATACAGAAAAAAAAGACAGAAAGAAAGACCCAAATAAAACTCTAAAATCAGTATATACTTTAATATAAAAAGAATGAAAATAAAAATATATATTATATCATACATATTATGCAGGTAATACACAATATTTTGGATTCTTGGCATGTAAAATTTCACCCTATAATGTAGTTTCTCTTCATTATGAAACAATGATTGATAGGAAGTGTTTTTCTTAAAAATTCCAAACATCTCACAGTACACAGATATCAAAACGATATCTGACTGATGCTTGAGAGCAAGCAACAACTTTTCTATTACCCTCCTCTACTCTTCCAGCTTTGTTTGTCTCTGTACTCACAGTCCTGCATCTGAGGCAGTGTGACCTAACCAGGGACGCTTGTACTGCTCTGCTGGCAGAAGCAATCATAAAACAACACAACCACCTGTCTGTCTGACCCTCCACCCAACCCCCACCCGTCACTGAGGGGACGAACTGTCAAACTCACATTAGCTGCCTCTGCGTTCTGGCCCTGCTAAATTCTAGTGTCAGGAAAAAAAGAGGCACACTCGGCTCTGGTAAAACGCCAGGTGTATCACGAACACACACACACAGACACACACACACACACACACACACACACACACACACACACACACACAGAGGACTCATGTCTCTAAGAGCACATGCTTCAGAGTGCTGAGGGGGCAAGGTGTGATCTCAGGAAAAGAAACAGGAAGCTGCTCTTCGCAATACCCTCTGCAAATGATGTAACACCACAAACCAAGCTTGTTAGACGGATTGTGCAGTTTCTAGTGGTCTTGGTGTTGCCTCTTCGCTCTGGCAGCTTGTGATCTTGATGCTCGAGCTTTTTATTTGTGGCTGTCATCTGATACTTTGAAACCCAGCAGCCGCATGCAATAAAGTCCACGCTTGTTAGACTTGTTGAAAAATCCTTGCAGCTCCACAAGACAGCATTTCCTGTGAAATTTCAACAGTATCTTTGTTGTTTTTAACTCAACTGTGACAAAGATTTCAGACTGTTCGACCATGCTGCTCTTGTTTTGCCCAGGGTTGGGTGATATGGGCCATAAATCACATCTTGACCATTTGTAAGTAAATGGTTTACGAAGTACAAATCTCTATTTTCTAGTACAGAGAACACCAATGCTTGCCTAATGATCAGAATAACAAAAACAATGTATATGTAGCAAAATCCCTTGACATTGAAGCCTGTTTGATAAAACAGCAACAAACCGAAAGTCTTTGACGACCAATTATGAACAATTTCATCTAAAAGTATACAAAGGGTCCGTCCAAATTATACTCCTTAGCCCTTGTCTTATCCCTTGGTTTTGCGTGTTCACATCTAGTGAAGGGGTGTCCAAATTCTTTGAAGGCTAAGGGGAAGGGCGAAGACAAAGGGCTACACAGTCCTCGAAACGAAGACAGCCCGAGACCTCACTTGAAATAAAGGGGTATGAGAATTTCCCATCATACACCTCGCCCGCTGACACGAGGCAGAGTGGAGACTGAAGGGAGTGCTTAATTAAGTAATTATTATATCATCAAGTAAATATCACTTTTGGGGTTGTTTGTTGTATTGTGAAATTTCTCGTTATAACAAGTTAGCTTTCACAGCCGTGGCAGCAGTTACTGTCGCATCTGCTGACATCACAGCTAGCAAGAGGCTCTGGGTGATGATGTAGCGGCAATCAAGTGGCATCTCGTTTCTCAGCAGTGCGCCTTCACCCCTCCCCCTTGGCCCTCAAACAGAGAGGCTAAGAGAAAGGTGTAAGATGAAGGGGCAAGAAGGGTATGGGCTAAGGGGTAGAATTGGGATTCATCAAAAATGTATACACAACAAGCACACCATCTCTCGCATGAAAAATATTTGCAGCATTTCTTTCAGGTCAATATTTCTTATTCTCTTAAAACACCATGCATTTCAAAATGATTAATTCCATCACTATAATCATTCATGGTATCAAGAAGTATGGAAACCTCATGATTGCATTTTAACCAAAAGAGAGAGGGAGACAAGGGAGACTCCCGATCAGTTCCACTCACTTTGCATAAAGTGCTCAAAAAGGTTCAAAATATTTGTCTGCAATTTTTGTTCATCAAACTCTAAAACCTACCTAGTCTGTGTAATAGAGGTTGTTTTGAAGTGGGGTTTCCAGAGGCTCAGGCAACCAGCTCGCTCTGACCCCGAGAGAAGATAGTCGAGTATAGATGCTAGGCAATACACAGCACTAAATGGTGCCACTGAAAGCCTCACATTTAACCCATTTTTAGAGTAAAACTAAACAACACTGACTTGATCAGATCATCAGACACAACAGTAAGATTATTCACAGCATTTCACTTTTCCTCACCAACAGCCCTGTGTTTGAAACCATTTTGAGATGCAACATAAGAGTTATGTATCCTTCCACCAGCAAAATGCTGCTTTCATCACATCAGCTGTGCAAGCTGTTTCTCTTTAGAAGAAACAACAAACTCTAACTCCACTAAAACTGAACTAAAAATTAGCGATGCTGTCTCAAATGATGGTAATATGCTGTTAGTTGTGAGAGAGAAAGTCTCTATGAACTGGAGAACAAAGGGGAAGGGCTTTTGGAAAGGTGCTACAGGTGGAAAGGTGGATGGAGAAACTGTAGTGGAAACTGACGAGCAGGAAAGACCAGAGATGCATGAACTGTGAGCCCAATGTCCAAGATTTTTTTTTATTAAAAGGGGCACAATTAACTTAAAAGGAAGCTTGAATCTGTTTTAGCCTCATCTGATTGCACCAAAAGGTGTAAAGGCAGGGCCGCTGAACAATGGAACGGGGCTTGACTACAGAACAAGCTGGTAATTTATTGCAATAAGTTCTTACTTCGGCAATGTGTGTGATTTGAAATGGCTTGTATTGTCACAACAACAGAATAGCAGTTATCAGCACTAATTTATATGATCAGTTAACCAGGACCACGTTTGCTTCAATCAGAGAAGCAGATTGGGGCCAAAATCTGGGCTGATCACCTTGCAGTATGGGCCCATCTTTAGACAGGAAGCAGAATTTTCTTGACATTTTTGGTCATGAAAGACAATACATTAGCTGATGTTGGCTGATAAGAGCCACAGCACTGTCTTTACTGCACAAGTCTGTTGTGGGTTAAATATATAGCTGCTTAGCAGTTCCTCAGCTTTATCATTTTGAAACACATGCTTTTAAAAGGATTAAGACGATTTTGTTATCTTAAGATTAGGGAATAAGGCCAGCAAACGTTTAATTTAGATGGTTTGATGGGGTTACACTAGAATTTTGGACAATTAACAACAACAACAAAACACAACCATAGGCATTCAGGACTTCTTTTTTGTTGCTTTGGAATTAAACTGGTAAAAATATCATCAAGTTTTTATCAATACGTAACAATGTACAGTCAGGTTGAAATCTGCCTTTTCAAAGCCAGTTGTACATCTTCTAGTTCAGGTCACAATTGCTTTGCACCCGTACCATCACTGTCTATATCCTTATGTGTTAAAGGTATTTAAAGGCCTGATTTGTTAAAAAAAAATCTGCACATAACAGAACAGATTGCTAAACCACTTCACTGCTTAATCAAAGGCATTTAAGACTTCTACTTTTATTGTTAAGGTATCAAACAAGCATTGATCCATTGAACTGTTTTTTACTGTGACAGTAAATTTTACTGTGATTGGCTAGCCACAGGTTCAGGGTGTACCATTCTTTCGGCAAATGTCAGCTGGGGTTGGCTCCAGCCCCCCTTTGGCCCCGAAAAGGATAAGTGGTATAGATGATGGATGAAGATCCTGAAACTAACAGATCTAGCAATTTCTCATTTTGGTTTAAAACATCAAACTAATGGCTTGTGGTGAATGGGGATGTAACCGTTAGTGGTTCTTCTTGCTTCATAAGTCTTCCATATTCAGTCAACATCATCATTAACTATGGAGACATTGTCTTACACCTTACTGCATTTGGAAAGATGATTTTAAATCTCAATAGATTTATTGTCCTGCCCTAATATTTAATGATACACATGTCATCTTGTTAGATTAGATTTCCTCCAGAATCTTTATTGTTAGATACGTTCACATGAGGGGCTAAATCCCCACAGAGTGCTTTGTTGTTTGTCCTGTCAGGAGCACTTCATGTGGCACGCGCGCCTTTCCCCTTTATGCTTCTAATGCAGCAACACTTCAGGGATGTACTGCACACACCCACCTGGTTACACCCAAACAATGATGGCCTTAAACTACATAAACAGGGATGTTTGGGATTATTTCAGCCATAAAGAGAAACCGATTCAGGAGGCAAACTTACCTTTGTTGATGATATAAACTAAAATCAATGTCAGACTCGGCCTGCGGAGAGAGCAAAAACAGAAAAAAAAAAAGATTTGCATTTGATTTAAATGAGTGCTATATTAAAACACTCTGGGTGAGGCAGGTAGTTTGCATACCAAGTTAAGGCTTTGTTTGAACTTTTTCCTGCTTGATACATCTGTTTTTGTTAACTAAGAAAAAAAAAGGGTAATGTATTCAAACTCACCTGTAAAAGGCCTCCCTCACCAAAATGCAAAACTTCTAGTATTGTGTCTGACTGAATGAAAGCTGTGGGAGAAAGGAAAAAGGATCATGTTAGTTCTTTCAGCATTTTCAAAAAGAGGAACAATACATTTCTTATTTCAGCACAGCTTTTAAAACTTCACACCTATAAGCACAGGAAGAAGAAACGCAGCAGCATTAAACCCATCTAAAAATAGTTTCTTCACTGAAACTCCCCCAGACTGCCACTGAAAGTCACTCTGCAGCACTAAGTGGCACAAACTAAGATAAAGTTCAATGTGAAGTTAGTTTTAGGGCAATGTCAAACACTGTTGATTTTAGGGGTGCACCAGATCTGAGAGTTCCAAAAAAGTCAGAATTTACACATTTATGTCATCACCAACACATTTGAGGTGAGAAGTCTTCTGTAAAATCTGGTTTTCATGGTACATGTCTTCTCTTGTTTCTGTGTCTTAATGTACTCTAAATAATGTACTCTAACACAAACGTAACACCACAAAACAAAACATTCTGAACATCCTAAGTTGTGGGTGGGCAAATGGTGCCCACATGCAGCCCTTCTCACTTATTGTGGCCCAACGGTCGTTTTCTTAGTTCCAAATGTTGTGGACATGAGGGAACAGCCTGCCGTGTATTTCAGTCTGACTTGCCTCTTCAGTAATAATCTACAATCTATATCTAATGCTTAATCACTGGTGAATGTTTGGTTCAGTACAAAAAAAGGGTTAAATGTATTTTAGAAATGCTAGGGTGCTTTGTGTTCATTAATGAGGAAAAAAATGAATTTAAATGATTGTAGGAAATGTCTGCAATATAACAAAATGTGAAAAATTAAAAGGGGTCTGAATACTTTCCATATCCACTGTAACCGTTATGCTGTGTTCACACCGCAAGCGACCCAGCTACCAAAATCACGTCGCCCACTGACGTATCGTCGCGCGTCCATAGATACCTCATTTTGGTCACCGATGCTGTTGGCCGTCGCTCGGTGACGTCACGTCCGCTCGAGTTTCACCGTGATCAGATCATATATATAATAGGATGTATAAGCGGACATTATTCCAGCTGTATCCTTTTCATTCACTTATCAACCACAAAACACTGCAGCTGATGCCCTGCAGCAGCATTATCTGTGAGCGGTCCGTCTAGGCGGAACTAATGTCCTCACTGACCAAGGTTTCCCACACAGACATGGATTGTTACTCTGTAGTCTGAATGAATAACTGTCTGTCTAGGGTACCGTCACACGTGCACACACCACTGATTGATCAACTTTTTTTTACTTTCACATCGCGCGACAAGCAATATGTGATAATGTGAAAAGCGGCTGTCGCATCATGGGAGGGTTAGCAAAAGCTACATTTGCTGTGAAGCAGAAAACTTGCTTCTCCAAAATGACTGAATTTCGGGAAATTAAAATACATAAAGTATAAATAGCATGAATGCTGATCTATGAAAACAAATGAATGTGGAAAATGAAGGTGCGAGGTTCCTGTGTCAGTGATGACATTTATTCTCCTTTTTTACTACAGCTGCTTTTTTGTTGCTCCAGTTCTGGACCTAAGAATAACATCTGTGGCCCATCCCTGACCTAATATAAAGCATAATGACACAGGAGATTCTTAACAGCGCTGTTGAAAAAATAAACTGTGGACGCAAACACCCTGTGATATTTTTTCATTTTCTAATTTTGTAAAACCAATACATTTGCCGTATAAAAGTACAGTACTTAGTTTAAGTTGAGGATTTGTGTTACTTTTATAATGGAGAAACAACAGATTGGATTTTGTTTTTTAGGTGCATTTTGGAGACCCACAGAAAAGTGCAGCCAATGTTGTAAAACAGAGATAGTCTATGTTACTACTCCCCCTCCTCTACCAGGCTTTCATTTGAGGAGGCCTCTATTGGAGGCAGATCTTAACACCAATGTCCATCTGTCTGGGTAGTATTTTGATTCACACAGGTATCCTAATAATATGACTTCAAAATACCTAAATGTTAAAGGAACTGAAGGAAATAAAAAGGGACTAATTACATATGATAACATTATAGTGAAAAAGTTTTTTTTGCTTCATGTAAGAAAGTGTACATTTAAAACTTAACATCTTGAAAAAAGAAGTTTAAGGTTAAGTTTTCTCTGTCTTAATTTACAAACTCCTTTCCATCCCTTATCTAAAAACCTTTAAAGCAGATATTTTTGATTTAAGAAATACTTTTATCATCTGCATTTCTCCTGACCTTACTCACACACTCCCTCTTATTTGGAACAGTGATCTTCATGTCTTCCTGTCATGATTTAAGAGTTGATTAGAAACTTTAGTTTCACAAATGGATATCTATATCGACCAAATAAGAGAAAAGCTTTAGAACACTGGGTGTCATGGTTGTGTGTTTTACAAATTATTCTGCTATAAGTGCATTATTGTCTGCATCATCTGATAAGTTTTAAGTTTGTAATTATTAATGTTCTGGTGTTGCAGCCTTTAATGATTGTTGCCATGCTAACATAGCAGACACACTGATGTTTGACTGTTGTTGGCAAGAGAAAAAATGAGCATACACAGTCTTTTCCGTTTTTGGTTTAAACTCTCTTCACTCCATCGTCTTCTCTGACTTAGGCACACAGTGTCTCATTTCCCCTGTTTCTCCTCCCACAGCATGAATCTCTCTGCTCACACTTAAATGTTTCCGTGTCCCTTCACAGAATAAAGGATTGGTTTAGCAGATTGGCATGTGTGACTACAATAAGGAAAAGAAAAATCTGCAACTAAAAAAAAATAATGGCTAAAAATTCTTCAAAGCTTGGCTGTTCGAAATGTTAATACAAAGGAATAAACACATGAACCTTTGATAATATCCAGATGATTAAAAGAAAGTTGTACATTATCTGCTCCTGTGGTTAAATAGACAGCCTGATCACGGCTTGACTGCTGGTCTATATTTAAAGAAATATGTTCAACAGTTGCCATGACTATAGTCCCAAGCTAAAAGGCTTCAATGGAGATTGATTGTTACATGCTAAAGGAGAAAGCTCTGTAAGGACTTGTAAAGCTACTTTCTACAAGACATCATTCTGGTGAGATGATTTGGTAAGATTTAGAACATAAGACGACAATGGCTGACAATGATACAGCTTCATATTACGTTGCAATCTGTAATGAAATATATATCTATAGGTAGGCCTGTCACAATAATCAATAAATTAATTAACCACATGATAAACAAAAACAAACTCGATAACTTTGCCAGCCTCAACATGTGCCTGTTTGTTTTCCTCCTCTCTTTCTACAAAACAGGCTGGATGAGAAGAGGGTTCACTCTGTATCTCTCAACACCTGGGAGCATTGGTTCTATAGTAGAATGAACGGAGTGAGCCATCTTACAGTTATTCAATCTTTCAATGCTGCAAGTGAGCATCATGAGGAGTAACAAGGAAGCAAATAAAATTAATGAAGGCTCAAAAGCAATGGTTTTAGAGCTGAAAGCAACAGCCCCAGTGCAAGAATGCGAACACCCACAAGTCAATATGTCGTACTTGTTCGAAAGTAGTAGCAACTAACTATCCTGTCCAGTTTTCCCAGCTGAAAACAAAAACTGCTTGAGGTGCAACTGAGCCTTCATCCCAACAGTCAGCACTTACTAAGGAGTTTGGTTGGCAAAGAAATACAAATAAAACCGTGCAAAATGGTGCCCATACACGAACAGTGCTGTTCGCTGCATTGCAAAAGAAATGCAACCCTTCAATATGGTAGAAAAGCCAGCATTTTGGTAAATGTTACAAACGTTTGACAGATAGTGCAAAATTGCATGGGGGAACGTATGTCACAAACTGCAATTCCTGAACTGTAAACTCCCTTTATATTATTAAGTTGTTTGTTTAATTTATTTTATTCAAAAACTATTGACATTCCAATTACAATGTTAAATATGCTTGAGAAATGAATGTTTATTGCTTTTGGTACTCACACTGATATGTCATATATTATCATTACATAAAAAATGGTCCCAAGATAATGTTGTCAATAATATCGTTTATTGACAATAATTTGTAGGACAATTATCATCCAGCAAAATTTGTTATCATGTTAGGCCTATCTATAGGGATTTACACTCTGCCATTAGAATGTTGATTGCTTAGGTACAAGTTCACAACCATTTGTAAACACCCTTGCGACTCTTCATTATGAACATAATCACTGTACACTGTGTGTAAACCAGGTTAGTCTCATCACTGATTATACAGACCAGGCTTCAACTCTGAAATCAACAATAAGCAGAGCCAGCTTCAGCAAAACTTCCCAGATATTTGTCTCCACAGTGAACTTCACTCAGGTTTCTTTACACCAAGGAAAGTGATCAATTTTATCCACCATTCGACAAAAATATAAGCATGATAAGTAAGCTCATTCAGACTCAACTCAAGGGCAGCGCAAGCAAGTTATACTGTGAAATGAGGGAGGAGAAGCACACTATGGCATGTGACATTGTAATCATGTGTTAATATACTGTAAACTCCATGTGTGTACCAGCACTTCTAGGTTGTTTTCACACTAAATACGTTTGGCCAGATCGAAAAAACTCTGGTTTGTCTTTTTGGAAAGGCTTATTGACTTTTGGTGGCACAAACAAAAGGATGATCTCAGTTTTCCTCTAAGTGGACTAGAGCTTGATTAACAGTAGGTTTGAAAGCAACCCAAACTGAACAAGGCAAGCAAACTAAAAAGCAGTGGGTTGTGGCTAGAGTTTGACTGAATGTTACACTTTGCCCTGGTCAATATGCCAGTGCCACCTGTCAGTCTAAAAGCAGCGTTATTTTTATTTTGTGATACAGAGTACTAACAGACTGCTTCAAGATTAACCACTTATTTTCAGGGTAACACACTGCAGAATGTGAACGCAAAATACACCAAGTGAAAAATAAAAATGTTTCAACCCTAAACCAAACAGAGTCTACAAAACATCAGGCGTGGGCATGACCTCAGTCGACTACTAGAAAAATCACATTGCATCTCCATCTCTGTGGTGCAACCAAACATGACACAACCAAAGCTACAAACACACTAGTTTCAAATTTGTAATTTTATTGACTAAACACTCCAACAAAACACAGAACTTAAACTTGACTGAACAGATATCTTCATGAACCTCTGAGTTACATTGCTTGTTGAGATAGCTAGATGCTTGAACTTCAGTCTCTTGTCCTTCAGAGCAGGTAAGAGACAGATCAGATCTTAGATCGGTGTTCACTTTCTGCTCTACTTGGCATGAAAGTTTTATGTCTTAGTGCAGTGGAAGAATGTTATCTTCAGTTATAAAATGAGAGAACATATTTGCCCTTGGCTTCATTTTTATCGGAATATCACCAATTACATCATATTAAGTAGTTTGATGCTAAGCTTCAACCCACTTTAGTTATTGTCACACTAAAGTCTAACATAAGCCTTAATGACTCATGTTCAACCTGCGTGACACACCCTGCCTGGTGGCCTACTTTTTCATTGTATCACTGTTTATAACTGTGCTGTTGTCACACCACAGATAAAAGAAATCAGAGAAAGAAACTAGTCCAAGATGGCAGCAGATCCCACAGCCCAGTTGGTGGCAAAGGCACAAGCATCATATTTACATACATTTTAAATTAAGCGTTGGTTACACCTTTACAAGAAGACTGGTCTTGTCCCAGTATACAAGCACAGGTGATTAGCCAATCTGGGAGCACGTCAGTCTTTGATACGACATGTGGTGGTTACTACTGGACCTTACCCTTCATTTGTCAGAGACAATCTTGGGCGGACAACCAAGTATATATCTGCCAGCAGTTTCTTCCCACCATATAAGTGCACAGCGCAGACAACACCACCACCACCCAGTCTGTACAGAGCAAAATGCAACATCTCATGTACCATATGTAGCTTCAGGTGCCATTGTTTTAGTATTTTCTTGCAATCTCTTGTTGTCAATATTTTCCTGTTCCCCAGCACTCTAAAGCCCTTTCACAGTGTGTTTATGCAACCAAACTCCATCCTCATTACCCCTCTAGACATCCACATAAGGACTGCACAATATTGGATTTTTGCTGATATCTGATATGCTGATATTTCCAAACTCAATACAGACATCAACACCAGAGCAAAAAGCCTCCACAATACTAAAATTAACCACTTTCATGGAGACAGTCTATTCTGTTAGAGGCAGATGTGAATCAAGTAAAATAACTCTTCACTTTTTAATAAGCAATATTTTTGAATTTGAAAAGTGAATATTCAGGGTTGATGAGGTACCTTTAAGTTATAGTTGTGCATTCATACAGTCAATATATGCATTCAATATGTACAGCCAAAGTATCAGCTGTAAAAACGGTTAAAAAAAACGTCAAATGATCTAAAACTTTTTAGGTACATATGTGCCAATACTGATTTTGTTTCAATTTGGGTCATTTCATAGTAAAATATATCTTTAAAGCATGAGAGAACGTGACATTATGTGCACTTTACAGGCACCATTGTACCTTGTAAGTCACAGGTAGCATTTAGCATCAGGCTAACATCTTTTTACATCATCATGTTAGTCTTACTGTGTAGTCTGCATCCTTATGAATATGACTTGCTGTCCTAGCCTATGCTATACTGCTTGTTTTATGTAACACTATCAGCTTCTTCATGCTTTTATGGCTCATATCAATCTAAGTCACTTTTTCTCCAATTACGCAGCACAAAAACATTTAAAAGCTTCAAGTCAGCTTTATCTTCAGCTGGCCACACCAACATTTTTACAAGCAGGTGCATCAAACCATAAAGCTTTACATAACCTGAATAAAAAAAGTGTTTCAATTTACAGCAACTATTTCAGCCTGTCACAGTCCGTGTATTACACAGGCTCACATCACGATAACAATAAAACTGGGATAATGACCTGGTCCTAGCAGTCAGGACCAGGTGGAACTTGGATGGAAACAGCTGCTCTCTTCTCCTTACGACACATTTTGCTTTAATTGCTTCCTGAATATCTTAAATTTTGACAACCTTCATTGTCAGGTCACTGTGAATGAATGGTAAGAATTCCTGTAAATGAGAAAGGGCTGGAACACACTTCTTGTTAAATGGCTCGAAGAGAGAATTAGTCAGAAGCTTAGAGCGATTAAATTGAATATAATACTCAGCATTTATTATGCTTTCAATCTACTGAGAAGCTTTTCACCTGACACCTTTGAAGTCTAACAGCGTGTGCTGCCAGATCGACCTTTACAGATCATGTTCACAGCAAACTTCAGCGTGGGATGCCTTTTTATGTTTGACATGTAATGGACCCCAGCAAATAGTCAAGTGAGTTTTGGATTTAAATCTTGCTGGGTTGTGAAAACATTTTTTGATAAAAGTGAATGAAAGATCAAAGTCTACAATGTTGAGAGACTGTAACTTTTGTCTGTGGATAGACATTTCCATCAGAAATGCAGAACACCAACATTACTGTCTGCAGATTTTAGATTGCACACAGATCATTGACACATCTGCTTTCTCATAGTCTATGTATGGCTGCCGTCACTTGGTTGTGTGCATTATTTTATTTCATAAATCAGAAGTATAGATCTCAACAATTAGATGTCTGTATTAGATGATAAAAAGAAGTTTTTGCAGTCCTGGAGGTCAATTAGGACACGATGCTTGATACAAATCATAACATCAAACTGCTTTCTTTAGTGTTTACACTAGACATTATGACCAGAGGCCTGTTACACCAGCTACCCACAAGTTTTATCTTTAGTTTTGTTGTAAATACAAAATCCCAATCATCAGCTGGGTAGTTTGAAATTTGACTTTTGTCATTGCTCTGCCTCCATGGATACGCCAAGTTCAAATACCTAGTGGTGAATGAAGCCCAAATTGACCAGAATACTGTTGCTGAAATTACATTTTCACTCAGAGAGACAATTTAGAGAAAAAGATTGTCAAGTTTGCTATCCTGCTATTAGGACTGAGTGATGATAATCAAGCCTAAAGCTGCGTTCACACCAAACGCAACTTTGCGACCTGTGTGATCACTCTACGTGTAAAGTCAATGTACAGCCGCGATGGCGTGGGACTAACCCTCCCACAACACAATGGCCGCAATCAAGGCGACCTGGTTGCTCGCCAAAGTTAAAAAACCTTTCAGACAATGACAGAATAATGGCATGATCGTCCGAACACCCTTAAGCTCATTTCCAAATACTTTGAATGAGAAATACATTTACCGTATTTATTTATTCATGAGTTGATATATTTATTTATTGTAAAAAAAATATATATATATTTTGAATGGGATGAAATAACATGTTGAATGGGATGTATTAAACTGAAAGGGACATGCTTATTTGTATCATATCTGTACCAAGCTTTACTATTCTGGCCCACCCCCACCCCAACCCCCCAGTTTGTTTTTGTGTTTGTGTTTGTGGATATGAGTAATGTTGTGGTAACTTGTTGGATGTCTTTTACTGTCATTGTTATTGTTTTGTTGATTGGGAAATAAAAATTATAAATATTAAAAAAAAAAAAACCTTTCAGACGATGTCGCCTGTAACTGTGCAGCAACAGCCAATCAGCGATGTGTGGGTGTGTGATGGTACCCGTGACAGACAGTTTCTGGTTCACAGAGTTACAATCCATGTCAGTGTGGGAAACTTAAGTGAGAACATTAGTTTGGCCAAGACGGACTGCAGAGAACTCACAGAGATGCTGCTGCAGGGTCATCAGCTGCAGTGTTTTGTGGTTGGTACATGAGTGGCAAATATACAGTTAGAACAATCTAACTGTAACAATCAGCTTATACAACTTTTAATATGATATGATAGTGGGAGGACTAGATGTCACTCAGCGACAGCTCGGCGACCGAAATGAGGTGTTTATCGACACACAAAGGGACTTCAGTGGGAGACACGATTATGGTTGCAAAGTCACATTCAGGTGATAAAGATTTTGAGCTTCACTGTAAGCATTGCCAACAGCTGTGCAAAGCTGCCATGGCATCCAAACAAAGTACCAAGGGAGGGAATCAAGTTTGTGGTGTTGCTAGCCCTTAGCTGGTGACTAAGAGCCAGAAATGGCTCTTAGCCACCAAGAAAGAAGAAATGGCTAACAAGTGACAACAAATACTATTAAAGTGTGTTTGAGAACTGGTTGGTTTAGTTGGCAACTTTTCTCATGAGGTAATTCAGATAAAACAGACCTGGATCCAAGAACCACCTATGTTTCTAGCTGAAGTAGCACAACAAGAGAAACATGGGGTGGTAAAAACTTCAAAAACAACATGAAGTCATTCAACAGCAAACCACTGGATTTATAAATAATGTCCTTTTAATGGAAAACTGAAGTAGATTTTTTCAAGTCTTCACACATTTCTGAAGGATCTAATCTAAATGTTGCCCCACCTTGTCAGTAGACGCTCTGCTCCTCCTCGCCCCCCAAATTATCACAACTTTAAAAAACAGTACAGATTTTACAGACTCTTTGGGCTTCCATTATAGTTTTTTATTAAGTTTCAGACTTCCTGCCCAGGGACCACAGATGAAATGAGCTTGATAGCTCACTGTGACTCAACAGCTGTGTCTCGCATGGTCCCTGTCAAACACTGTAATAAATTCAACTTAACTTAATACAGAGCCAAAAGCTGTGAGAGCTGTTGCAAAGAACTTAGCACGCATGGTGCAGAACTCAAACTACATGATGCAGAGCAACCTCCAAATCTTAGATGACTTCTAAGATCTCAGAAGACCTGAAATCTAGGTGTCTCTAGTCATCAGATCTTTTACACTCTGTCCTCACTGTTTTTGATTGTACAAAAAAGATACAAGTTGTTTCTACAGAAGGCGTAGTCAGTGTCAACAATTTAAGTGCATGACGATACGTCGATTACCATGGTTTATTTATCTAAATACAAATCATATCAGGAGGTTGCGGGGAGTACCTAACTTTTACAGCAGAAACAAACGTGCTTACAGTAATCCAACTGAACAGATGACGATACTTAACTAGAAAATGTCATCAAAATCTGTTGAGAACAAACCGACATACACTGGCAAAAACACCTTGGCAGTGTAACCAGCATCGCAGCACCTCGTGACATCCTGTTCAACCAGAAAAGCATCTGAGCAAATCAAATGACAGACCACATCACAACACCATAGCTACCTTCTCGAGCTTGATCAAACCACTGTTTTTTCTGGCTCATAACAAGGATTTAAAACATGTTTAATGCAGAATTTTAATAAAAAACAGTCAAATCATAAGATATTTTGTCTAAATATTTTAACATATCCATCAAACTCAAATAAAAAGCCACATCAGATTCAGGTGATTTAATCACTTGAAGCAAAAGCTCTATTGGTTTCATTTCCTCTTTAGATTTTACTTCAGACATTACACAAGCAAGCCACGCTCAGCTCATGCTGGAGTTTAGTGACATGCGGGTGAATCTGGTGCAGGGTGAAGGGAAAAGGTCATGTCCTGTTTCTTCGCCAAGGATAGAAGAGAAAGATAATTACCCTTTTCTTCTGTATCTCAGTAAACATATAGGACCAAAAGAAAGCAATCCATCAAAAAATGCAACAAATAAGAGAAATACTGAAAGTGATATTTAAGCCTATACTGCAACTTTCGTTTCTCGTAATTGGGCATGTTGGTAAAAACAAGGAGACATTTCAGACAGCTGTTGATGCCATAAAGAGGGAGGAGAAGAAGTCCTGATGCTGCAGACTTTTTGTCCTGTTTATAAATGTGCTCTATCACACAGAGGAGACGTGTTGAACACACTCAAGGGCTTTAAAACTCAAGCAAAATATGGGGAAAATGTGAGTGATTGATTAGCCCTACACAACTATCACTTCTGTGGTACTGAAAACAGAATAAGACAATTAAGGTCTTTGAAATCTTACATATCCTCCATAACTGATATGGCAGTGAGTATTAAGACCGACCAAAACATTAGACAAATAAAGAGAGCTCTGTCCAAAATACACAAACACCTTGCTAACTCTGAGGAAAATAATAGAGTATGATTGAGCCTGTTGATTCTTTTTGCAACTAAAATCAAGAAATTACCCAATATGGTGTCTTAGCCTTGTGTTTCTGTACTTAAGTGGTACCAAACAACATTTATCTGGTATTTTGACAACCCTACCTACAATGCACATTTCACCAAAATCTGTTAAAAATGTTCCAATTTGAAAAGATTGCTAATATTCTTGACAGTATTATTATTATTATTAAAACAAAATACAATGTCTCTTCTGTTGGCATACACCTTTCTAAATCTAATCTTATGGACTAGGGCTGGGCAATTATTGAAAAATTAATGGAGGAGACAAGCCCCAATCTATCAGAGGACCTTGTAACCATAAAAAATGCTGTTGCCGCTTTTTTGGGCACATTTTGGATTCTGTGCAGAGGACATCAGGCAGAAAGAGGTCAAGTGTAAATTCTGCTGGACCGTTTCAACAACCGTCAGTAACACCATCATCTTGTTCCTGCATATCATAAAATAACCCTTCATTAATCATAATCGAGTAGTAGCTTCAATTAATAATGATAATGAGATTAGGTAGTATCACCCAGCCTTATTATGGACCCACTAAAACACGAACACACACACACCAAGACTGATTTCATTCAGAATGATAAGCTCTCCGTGCTGACGCTGGTCAAAGCATGACAAAGTAACTTCACAATATTTGCCAATAACCTGTGCACTGTGCCTCTATCAGTCCAGTGTGTTTCATGTGAGATACTTTTTCCAATTGTAAACCCAAAGCAAACAATTTATCAGCCCTAGACACGTTTCAGAGTTGGCACAGCTTATCGTGAACGTGGACTGAAGCTGTACACTCAGAACTGGTGGACTTATCACTGTGACCCCACCAGGGCTGGAACAGTTCCAGAATTTAAAACATCAATACTGGTCAAAAATCAGTGAAATAAACAAAACCTGTTTAAACATCATGGCAAAAAAAATTATAGTTCTTATCAGCTCAATACTAAAATCTTCAAATAGTTTCTGTGATTATAAGCAAGTTTATTTTAATGTGATGGCTATAGATCTATTCTCCATGTCTTATAAAGCTATGCAGTTTTTAAGAATCTGTATTTTTACACTAAACAAAATACTTTATTTACACACTGTCTAAGTTGCACAAAAAATGAATATTTTCCAAAACACTGCGGATATTTGGACGATAGACTTATCCCACTCTCTGCTCTCATAGCATCAAAACTGTATATGTGTTTGTGTCTTTTAAATATTTTATCAATGAAACAGATTCCACCATGTTTGATAAACTTAGACTCCTCACTCCCCATGATGTCATGTCGGTTTATTTGCTGACCAGTTCAAAGCTGGAGCCAACCCCAGGTCAATTTCAAAACACTAAGCCACGTTTACATATTAACATCAGCTGACTGCTCTAAACACTTCCACTATTGAGATATGAATCAGCTCCCTGTCACAGACACAAAGCTGTAATTTTGCTGCCCATTAGACATCTCCAACTTTAAAAGCATTACAGATCAAGCTAACCATTATACCACTGTGCTAACAGTGTGATTATTTTGCCTCTACTTTGGGTATATTTTACCTGAGAAGTGTTGGCCTGACCTGGTCTTATAAATAAAGTATACGGGCTGACCAAAGAACCTAACCCTCAGGAGTGTTCAGCTTCTACAGAGACAACAATGTAAAGTAAAGCTCCTGGAAAGTGTTTGATTAAGCTAGATAAATTATTTTACTCATTTAAAACTAATATTATCCCATGTTTAAGACTTTTATCATCAGTAACAACAATGAGAAGTGTAACGACTTTAGATTTTAAATCATCAAGAATGGAAATGAAAAATGGAGTACAATATGTTGCTAAAGTTTACAATTGGGCAGGTGTTGTTATGTAGTAATCTGTGGCATTTTTGTTTATTGCAGTGATAGATAATTCTACCTACAGCTAAATGCAATGCCAATATCTTTAAACTATTACAACAACACTAATATAATGCTGTACTGTGCAGCCTATCGATAGTCTCTGTTTGTGTTTTTGTCAAGTAAACACCAAACTTATTTTCTTGCCACTATTGTTATGTTACATAACTGGAATAATAAATTAAACTTTCACAAACCTCACTCAAAACAATAACTGACATATACATTTTCTGTCAATGAACTGCATTTCAGATACTTGAAAGGTTCGAGTAAAATGATTTGGAGGGAAATTTGTCCGTATTTTTATAACTTCACGGGTGCTGAGATGAAATTAAAAGGTGAAATCTAAAAGATGTAAAGTCTACTGTGGATGTCAACATGTCAACATGCTACAAAAGAAGCTAAAATTAAAGGTAACGCTATGGGCTACGTTAAGCTAACTGATGGTTACACTTGTATTCTACACTGAAACCTGTGATTCAAATGTCAACCCGCTCCTGTCAAAATTCTCTCAATGGCAAATGGAAGAAGATTTAATTTATGACAGTTAAACGGGTACAAATGTTAGCAACGGAGCGGGTTAGCTTTTAAAGTTGGCCCGCAGAGGTAACCTCAACCCAACACACTTCGTAGAAATGTCCACAGAGCGATTCGCGTAGAGCACACCTTGCGGACCTGAGATGCGTCAAAGTGGGCGCCATTTTGGAGAGGAGTAGCTGCGGCTTCAAATGAATTAACGTCTACGGCGGTGGTGGTCGATCCATGACTTATTAGGACAGATCTCGCAGAAATGTGCTACACATTTTAAGCAGTTTGTTTTGTCCTAAGGTTGGGCATGTTTATGTGTGTGAAGGGTGGAATTAATCCAAAAACAAACAAAAAATAGTTCAGAGGTGATAAGAACACGTGAATTTTAAATACACTTATTTATAAAACTTAAGGTTGACAGAGAGAAAATGTAATATCTAATTTTTCACTTCTGTAGAACGGTCAATTGCTTAATAGATTTTAAAGGTAGTTCACTGATACAAGATTGTAGTTTTATTCAATATTATACATACACTATAAACAGCTACGGATAGGTTTTCCCCAATCATTCAGAATTACAGTATTAGTTTAATATAGTGCTTGACTAAGAGCGAATGGAACTTGATATAAAAATCTGTATTTCTACTAAATCTCTTCTCCATTTTATTAAGTCTGAAGGCAAATGCAAAACTGTTGGTTGATGAAAACTATATGAGCTGTGGAAACTAAAGTCCAAATCGTATTTCACTTAAAGCAAAGAAATAGTATGATACCAAACATGGTGACGGCACTGCTTAAAAACCAAACACTTTCTACATACGAGTCAAATGTCAGGGCATCAAACTAAACAAACATCAATCGCTTATAGCTTCGTTTTCATTGAGTAACACAGCCTCTCCAAAATGGCGCTAAAGCTCACGTACTGCTGCATCGAACGGCAGCAGCCCAAGCGGCTTCTACTTGTGCATATCTATGTGAATTGTCTACGGAAGTTAGCCACAGCTAGCCAGCTAAGTTACTTACCTTGTTTATTGGCCCGCGCCGTGTGAATAAAAGCAATAAATAAAATCCTTAGCAGGCCGATACACGGTGTTCTGGTTGTGGTGTGAGCTCTCCCCGGACTCGCCATGCTGCAGGTCTTCCTGTTACGATAGCAACCGAGAGAGTGAGCGGACATGCCCGTGTAAACCTCTGCTGACTCTGTCAATCATATCCAAGAAAAAAACTCTACAGAGCAGCGGCAGCTAAACTACTGATCTGGAGGATGGCCTTTTCTTCTTCTCCTGTGCTCTTCCTCTTCCGCTCTACGATGCCGCGTCACAGGCTGACACACGGCGTTGTAGTGCTGCCTGCTGCCGCGGAGCGAGGACTGAAGTCTGTTTCCCACAGATACAGTTGGATACAATGGAAACGCCCACTAAACGTCACATCCGGTCAGAAAACTAATTCAGAAACCATTCACAACAATACAGAGAGGCTGCAGGGTGTGCATTTAGCACAACAAACCCTATTAAAAAATTATATTTAAAAATATTGTATCCAATCAAAGTAGACCTAAGAAGAGAAACGCCATGGGAAAATGAATATGGTGACCTGTCAGATCTAAAATCCAAGCATTTGTATGTCTGAAATCATGACTTTACACTATTGATATTTGATTTATAGTGATAATATTTAGTTGTTTATGTTACTTTGCTGTCTCAAAATGCTCATGATGCTTTAAAAGTTTTGATTGTAAACTTATAAAACAATGTCAACTCTCTTCAAACATGGAAATGTATAAACTTACCTTTCATATACAGTATTAATCATATATAAAACAGTACCCTAGAAAGATGTAAAGCAAAAGATATATAAATCTCAACATAAAAATAGGGAATCGAAAACCAATTCCAGTTGAGAATCGTTAAACAGCTCCATCAAAGTATCGATAAAACAAGCATTTTTGCTAATCAATTCCCTCATCACTTCCTTCGACTGACAGGGTTCAGAAGTGTTAAAATTTTCTGCAAATTTTTTCTTTTACTAAAGGCCCCTACTGCCCAACCTTAAGTGAGTGAAAACACCAGCAACTTTCAGGAGCAGTTATCTATGATGTGACATGTGTTTGACATTGTTGACACTGAAAATCTACAGAAAATCTGCAGGAATCAATAAAGGAATCGATAAAGAATTGGATTGATTAGCAGGATTGTTAATAGCACTGGCATAGATAAAATCGTATCAGTTCCCATCCCTAATATGAAAAGGCAACAACAATTGATCAAATATGAAAAATCCCCATTGAAAATAAACATTACCATTCATATGAATAATATTACATTAATTTCCCCTATTTAAACTCTGATATGATCCTAAGAAAAGTCATCATTTCTCGGGGAATACAATGGTGTCTCCTTACGTGGATTCAAACAGGTTTTCAAACAGGTTTAAATGACCTACTTTTCATACAGACCTTTATTCATGATTAAATTGTGTCAAAGTACAAAGTCCTTGGATCTCAGCCGAGCATTTGTTAGCCAAGTCATAGGCAATAATGTGGAAAACTGCAGTGTTGTGAAGATAAAGAATCCTTTTAATAACCCCAGGATCTGCATCTGGATTCAGATCACCACTAAAACCTGATCAGTTATTCCTTGAACCATGACCCACATTCCTGAAAATGTCATCAAATCTATGAAAAACTTGACAAACAGCCAAACGAAAAACAGAACCCTTTTGGAGGAGATTAGTGTCAACTCTGACTCAAGCACGTACCACTCAGATTTTGGTCCAGGTCTTTGGCCCTAACGCTCATCTCCTGTAAAATGTATCTCTGCTCCAAATGATTGTTCTCATTGAATAACAGATTTTATGATCAGTTTAATGAATTATGGGCCAACAGACGTCACCATCCTGAGAGAAACTCTGCCCCATAAAGAAAAAACTGTTGGAGATTATCCTGTTGATGTGATCTTTGCAGAAACTTATGATGGAGCTGAAACCTGATCCTGGTTCATTCAGCTGCAGAGGAGTTGTTGTCTCAGTCCTTTTTACTGTGTGTGAAGCTACAGAACCTTTGCCCATAGACTTAACCGACCAAAACAGGAAAGATTACATTCAATTTCTCTCTTCTTTCAAAAATACTCATGCTTCAGACTTTAGCACCATTATGTCATAATCATTATGTCATAAAAAATCTTGCAGTCAAGAATCTATTTCTACATTGAAGTTATCTTACTCCTTATGGTTCATTCTAACGGACATTTCTCCATAACATTAGATAGGTCTGCACATAAATCATTATTCTATTTCTAAGACAGCAGGAACGTTGTTATCAACACATCCCAAAAGTTTCATTTTTATCACAATAAGCAGTAAAAATACAAATAAAACAGACACTTTAAAATGATTGATGTATTTTTCCTGAAAGAATAATCACAACGCTGAGATTTGGTGAAGTTCCTGCATTAAAACTTTAAAGTTAAAGATGTGAATTGTGTTTTTTACTCTGTCATGTTCAGCTGCCTCAACATTTTTGATCCTCTCTCAGGAAATACAAATGTGTGAAAGTCAGAGTGTAATGATTCATCCTTGAATCGAAGTGGACATTTGATCTAAAGTTGATGTTTAACCCCGATCAGACTCTTGAGATATTGTATTCACCAACAAAAAATGGCAAAGCTGCCATACCTTAACTTTTGACCTAAGACCTTAGGAACATAATCAGGTTCCCCACAAGTCAGAACAAAGATTTTTGCAAAATTAAAGGAGAACTGTTCAAAGTATTCAAAAGTTCTTGCAATTAAAAGGCAAATGATGACCACAAGACTCTTGTAACCTTCATTTTTTGACTTATGAAAAAATTAAGGTTACAAGAGTCAAATCATTTCATCCTCTGAGCCATGCAGGAGATTGCTAAAAAAATAGGAAAGACATTTAAGTGTTCTTTTCATGTTCGTTTAAAAAAAGTCCCAGTCCCAAGCTAAAGCTTACAATATTACACATGGTTTGTTGTAAATACCTTCAGATATTGCATATATCAGCAAGAGATGACCAAGGGGCCCAATGACTGTGACTTCAGGCATATGACCTCAACAACATACCTACCTTATCCTAGACTCAGAGTGGACGTTTCTACACATTCTGAAGGAGAAATCCTCTAAACCATTTTGAAATATTAGCTAACAGAGGTCATGTTCTCAAGCAAATGATTAACATCAAGCTCTTCGACCTTGACGTTTGACCAATGAGCTCCGTATTTACTGATTCTATTCCCTAGATCAGACTTGACACGTTTGCTTTAAAGAGTTAAAATTTTTGTGAGTTGTTACATTCAAACACAAAGGCTGACAACAGGACTGCATCACCTTGATGTCTGACCTGAGACTGCCATAACTGAACTCTTTATTTGCCATGGTCAACATTTTTGCAGTTGAATATATTTAACTAGTTCGTCTTGGACCAATGAAGTGCTTGGAGAGGACAAAACTTTTTTGGTGATTGGACAGTCTTAAAGGTGCTATGAGGAGAATCTCTTTCCGGCGACATAAAGACTCTGCTACCCATGAACACGGGGTACTGCGTTCCAGTAACCTCGGAACTGGGAGTGACATCATCTCCGACTTATCGGTGTTCCAGTTAAAGTTGGAAAAAAAACATGCCGATCTACCAAGCTATTGTTAGCTGTTGTTAGCACGCCCTGCGTTGTTGTATGAAGAATGTGATTATCAATGGCAGCATTTTTGAAAATATAATTCTAACAACACTATGTATACAGCTGATCTAGAGCGACACACCCCAGTCAGAAGTGCAAATAAATTGATTATTACAGGAGCTAAATAACTGTTCACACTGGGGGCATCCATCTTAGATTGTCAACTCAGGGGTGGCGAGGTTTCACCGAGTTCCCAGTAGGAAATTCCAACTTTGAGGGACGTTCCAGTTGCAGTTTCCTACTCGAAACTCAGAAATTCCTATTTCTGACTACAACTGGAACGCACCAAAAGACATTAGGTACGTAGTTTTTGATGTGTGACAAAAAAGCAATTTTTGGAAAACTTAGTATCGTACTTTTGTAGCCAGCTATATATCGCTACTTACAGCCCGGTGCTCTAAGACGTGTCAGAATAATATAAATTTGCTCTAGTTTTAATTGTCTTGTTCCTGAAGTTGAGTATCCAGGCCAGTCCAGCCCTGTCCGACCCGATCACTTAGCTAAGGAATAGCATTTATAGATAACCTATTTTGATGCTTTAAAACTCATCTTAATGTGTGTATTTCCATTAGGCATATATCTAAAAGTGAGACTTTTTTGTAATTACTTATAAACTCCTCATAGCATCTTTAATGTCAATCACATTCATTACAGGTCAATCAAATAATGTAGTCGGAGGGCATCACTGCTGTGGTGTTAACAGGCAACAACCTCTGGGTCTGTAAACAGAGGTCCATGACGAAGTGAAAAACCCTGTAGTACCCTGAGTGTTCAGAGAATGACCAAGAGGCTCCATGGGCTTGACTTTTGGCCCAAGAGCTAAAAACTGTAATTGGAAAGTCCTTGACTGAGTGTGGACAGTTGCACTAAGAAGAAAATCCTTCAAAGTGTTCTAAAAATACTGAATTCAGCAGATCATATTCACAAGCAAACAATAAACATGAATCATATTGACCTTGGCTTTTAAGTCATGACCTCCAAAACCCGTTCAGTCCGTCACTGGAGTCAGAGTGAACATTTGTGCAAAACCGCTCAATCTTCTCTGAGATGTTGTGTTGACAAGCAAAGATCACCACAGTATTGTACAGCATAGTACCTTCTCCTTTGACTTGTGACTATCAAGTCTCATAACTACAGCCTAGAGTCCAGATGGACATTATCTAAAAGTTTTTTTTAAAAATCCCTCAAAGATTTTCTGAAATACCAGATTTACTGTATCGACCCGTAGATGCACAACGTACGGATACAAGGACGGAAAACCTGAAGAAAATGCAGCCTTTTCTGTTCCTGGCTCAGTGGTTTAGCAAAACTAAAGAGATGAGAGGGATAAATGAAACACCTGGTAGTCACAGTAAATCTAAAGTAGGTTACCGGTTAATAGTTGACAACAGTAGTTCCTGATAAATACTGATAACTGAAATTTATGGATTAAAGAGCGGATGAACCGAGATAAGAAGAGAACAGGGATCCAATAGGACATGATAAGATGTGTTGCTTTGGGGATATTTCCAGTTGGCACGAAGAGCTGCATGATTTTCTGTAACAGATCATACAGAAAGTAACCTAAACATACCGTAGTATGTTAAAATGTAAACTACGGATCAACATTGCTCTGCCTATGTTAAGACATTCTCTCAGACCATATCTGCAAAACTAACATAAGAAATAACATCAAACTTATGTCATAGACATAAAACAATATTATGCTTCTCTTGAGTAAAAAGCTTACATAAACTCATCAGTCACGATAATAGGTTGAACTTCTTATTTCTTTTTCAGGTTTATGGAAGATGGCCTGAAAATGAGGTAAAAATTTGTGCTGTGAGTAGTTTAAAAAATTGAGTGATTAATTAATCATGACCTGTAATTAATTAATCTAATTCATCTATTTTTTTTAATTTAACTTAATAAATTGCTGAAAATAGCCTCAACTTGAGTTTTTTTCCATTGAAATTCATTAGATTATTGTGGCAGATCAAAAGATTGTCCTCCACCCCCCAAACTAAAGCACAAAAAGCCCAATGCATAAAAACTCTCCAGCTTTAAAGGCCCAATCGGGGGACAGAGGTGGAGCTGCAGATGTAAGGACAACAGGAAGTGACTGCATGTTTGAAAACAACAGTGGCATGTAGAAGTGATCCAGGGATGCAGCAAAATCTGCAGTTTTATCAGAAATGGACTCGATTTCTCCTTTAATAGAGGAGCAAAAAACGTCACTTCAAGCTGTCTGGGAAATTATGATTTTTCTCTTCCCCACTGCTGGGACACATGTGGAAATGCACCACAAACGATGCCTTAGTCATGGTTACTCTATGATATGAAACTTGCTCTCCTCAGAAGTTTACCAGGAGAACTTGGTGGGTTTTGTCTTGGACAAGATTCATGTCATATATCAGAGGCAGATGGTACATCTATGTGGTATAATTTATTGTAAGATAGGACAATGGACTAAGGACTGAAGTTCTCAAAATTTGAGCTAACAGCCAACAACAGGGTCGAGCTTCTACGTCATACTGTGGCTTGATGTGATTGGTCTGTGAAGAGTGTGACGAGCAGACTGACTGTCTAATCACCAGCTGCTCTGGTATTATAAGGTTTTGCCCTCCGAAAATACCAAAACATAGAACTGAGATTAAAAATGAGATTAATGCAATTAAAAAACATTACACGTATATCGTGACTGTAAGTAATTAATTGCGATTGGTTGAAATTCACATGGTACTTTGGCATCGCTAGTATAAATATCCAGCAGTGGGTGCCGGTCTGGCAGAGTGGTTAGCAACCAGACACCCCATGTACATATTTCTGCTGGTGCAGGTTCGAATCCCGCCTGTGACCAGTTTGCAGAGTGTCTTCCCCTACTCTCTCACTTCCTTTCACAAGCCTATCCACCTATCCACTGTCTCTCTCCTGTCTTTAAAGGCACAACCCCCCCCCCCAAAAAAAATATATATATATATATATGTGTGTGTGTGTGTGTGTATATGTATATATATATGTATGTGTATATATATATATATATATATATACACATACATACATATATATATATGTATGTGTAGATATATATGTATACATCAGTATATTCAGTGGAGAATGACCAAGGTGGTTTGACATTACAGAAAACCAGCAGTAACTCAGATGACCACTCAGATCGTGGTCTACAGCACAAGACCACATCAGATGCTACTCCTGTCAGCCAAGAAAACTGAGCCTACAGTTCACACAATTTCATTTAAACAACATAAGATTGGAAAAATATAATTCTAATGAATCTCATTTTCTGCTGCAGCATTCAGATGGTAGAGTCAGAATTGCATAGAAAGCATGTCCCATCATGCCTTGTAGCGACAGCCCTGGCTGGTGGGGGTGTGATGGTGAAGGGTTTATTTTCCTGGTTGACTTTGGGCCCCTCTGACTGAGTATCCTCTCTTCATCGTTTTAGTGTTGTTGCTGACCATGTCCATCCCTTTATGAGCACAATGCTTACTCCTGACACACCAACACACACCATACCACAGAGCTCTACTCTTCTCAAAATGGTTTCTTGAACAGTGCAGTGAGTTCACAGTGCTCTGTGGCCTCCACAGTTACCAGATCTAAATTCAGTAGAGCACATGGGTGTGGTGGAACAGAAAATTTGCATCATGAATCCGCAGCACCTGGGTGATGATATCATGTCAAAATGGACCAAAGTGTGTTGAGAGTGTTTCCAGCACACTGCTGAATCTGTGCCACAAAGACATGTAGGAGCCCAAGAGCTGCAGCGGTAAACCTATATTCTTCTATAGATATCAAAATAGGCAGCATAGGTGCCTAGAAAGAAAAGTTAAGTGGCTCACAGTGCAGTGCAGAGTTCTGTCTACAACCACATGCAAAATGTTTTCATGCAGAACAAATACAAACACATTTTTCCACCAACACACCCAGTTTACAGTATGTGTCTTCACAAGTTCTAATTAAAGTTCCACAGCATTGACAGCAAGTTATTATTGTGCAGTATGTAATGCTATAAGCTTAAATATTGTTTAAAGGACAAATGAGTTTTAAGGAATGCATCACAACTTATCTTTTTCACATAAAGACTGAATTGCAGACATTGTTTCTTTAACAACCCATGGTCTAAAGGACATTTACTGTGCTAATAAACAGGGATCAGTGAAATAATGCTGCAGTTATTATACTATTATAAAAGTAACACAAGCCAATTAAACTAATTAAAATGTCTTGAACACAGAGAACACTGACTTCTCTTCTTATACAAGGTAAACTTTAATCATGACATTATTTTAATGGCTGACACATTGACTTGATCAACCAGTTCAACATACTTTTCACGTCTTACTGCCCCACCTGCATGGCAATGTACTTCAAGTTATGTTGTTGATTATACCTTTGTTTCTTCTGATGTATCATTTACTGTCTTTTAGGGTCTAAATGTTGGCTTGGGAAAGTAAGGGATCAGGTAACTCAAAATCACCTTTGTGGAAAGTTGCTTGGTCAGTGAGTGAAATATAAATACACGACCACCAGGGGGCAGCATATGTACTGAAATGCATTCCATAGATCACACAAAAACAGCCTATCTATCTATCTATCTATCTATCTATCTATCTATCTATCTATCTATCTATCTATCTATCTATCTATCTATCTATCTATCTATCTATCTATCTATCTATCTATCTATCTAACTAATGTATGTCACATATATCATATGATTATTAAACTTGCATTGCTACAATTGTCTTTTCTTATAAAACATTAGTTTATGACAATAACTATCATTAAATGTATTTTAAGAAAATAAAAGTCAACCATTTTTTGTTTGGTGATTGTAATTGTTCCAGTGCATTGATAAAAGCAGCCTTAAAATCATGCAATTTTGGAGTTTTTTCAAGCTTACTTCCTCTTACAATATGTCATTATTTCTAAAGCCAGATTGCATGACATGTCCTTGATCAATTGATAAAAGCTATTTTTTTTATAAAAAAAAATCTTTCCCCTATGAGTCATCACGTGCTTGGAGTAAGTTTCAGTTTCTTGTGCCACACTTCAGCAGGTTCAGAGGTTGGTGTAAACAACATAGATCCATGGATCCTTCCTGTTTTGTATCATTGACTCAGGCTGGTGGTATTGGGGTAGTTGTGTGTGTGATATTTACATGGTGCACTTTGTCACAATGCTAAAGTATACCTGCGTACTCGGGGTGCAAGGTTGCTGTATTTTTGTAGGATAACCAGGAATACAGCCTTGTGCTGGTTCTCTCAACATATAGCAATGTAATTTTTTTCTCTGTGTTCCTGGATCATTCCTGACAAAAGACACATTGGGAACAAAAATCTGTAAAACTTTTATTCATAGACGATTTATTCTCTATAAAACTCTTTGTGATTTACTTGAGTAACTTTAATGATTTCTAAGGCCTAAATGTAATTGCTGAGGGTAAAGAGCTAATATTAATCTGCTGTATGGCAGTAAGCTTAAAAGCTGCACACACACTTCCAGTGTTTAACTATGGTGTGTCTATAGTGTGTGCATTATGGTTTCCTTAAAAAAAAACACACTCTAATATGACTGCATTAGTGCCTGCAATCATTGTTGTAGTCCATGTTAGCAGTTAGTTTGGAAATCTTTCTTTTAGAAACACAAATGCGTTATAAAATTCTAAAGGTGGCAACATGAGATGTATTTTTTGTTGCATAATGAATCCTTTAAATCTCATTTGCATGTGCTCACCACAGACCATATTTCCATCATTAATCTGAAAAGCTATTCTAAAATCTTAATCACTTTTGGCCTCGGGAGTTGGTAGTGCCACTGGTAGTCTCATTCTAGCACCACTCTGCTGCTGACCATGTCCATCCTTTTTATGACAGCAGTATCCCAATCTGATGGCTGCTTCCAGTTGGATAACACACCGTAAATCAAGTTCAAATCTTTCTTGAAAATGACACTGAGTCATGGGACTCCGATTGTCTCTGCTGTCATCAGATCTCAATCAAATACAACATCTTTTGGGAAATTCACATTATGGATATGCCGCAGACAAATATGCAACAACTGCATGAAGCTATCATGTCAACATGGACCTAAATCTCTGAGGAGTGTTTCCAGGTCCTTGTTGAACCTAAGCCATGAAGAATTAAATCTGTTTTGAAGGCAAAAGACGGGTCAAACACAATATTAGAAATGTTTAACTGATAAAGTAGGAAGGGAGTGGATTTTCTTAATCAGGGACAGCCAGAAGGAAGCCAGTCATACATTTAAAAAAACATATGCTTAGTTAGAACAACAATCACTTGACTGATTAAAAGAAGGATAAGGGACCAAATGTGCAATCTTGGTTAATAACAGCTGAGGTGAAATCACTGGACCATTACAGGATTAAGAAGCAAACAAAAGAACAAATCAGCGAAAAGCCCCGGACATGAGGTGAATGCAGAAGAGTTTCACATTTTTCTCATCTACTGGATGCTTTGTTGAACATCTCTGCCCACAAATTTGTCCTTGAGGTTGTTATGGTAACCCTCTTAAGTGTTTGGCTGCAGATAAATCATCCTCCCTGATTGGAATAAAACAATGATGAGGAACGAGTAATCACCCTCAGCTTCTGATGAAAAAGGTACAATCATCAACACAAGAGGACTCGCAGCGGGGACACGAACACTTCAGCTGAGATCAGCTGCCAAGACACATCTGTGGGTCTGATTATCATGCATCTGTGCTTGCATTTTACATCTCAGGCATGCATGGTACATAATGTCCATTTGGTATTAAATACATCATTGTGTTTGGGATTTGAACCCCAAATTTACTTTACTATAAAGACTAACCACTGCTCTGAGGCACCCCTTTGCATCTTCTTTGTCTGAACTTGATTGTAAAAATCTGAGCCTGGGTTACATTTTTTTCTTTAAGACCAAAACTTATTTTCTTGCAAAGAAAAAAACACATTCAAATAACATTGCCTTAAGCATAGGTGCACAATATTTGATTTATGTTTTATCCAATGTACCAATTAGTACAAACTTTTAGTCATAGATACTGATTTTGATCAACAAGAGCCTCAGCCTCTACTTAAGCAACATTAAATTCTTTAATAACTAAAACTTTGGATTTATAAAGTTTACATTCAGTGATGAACAACCCAATTTGCAACAAACTGTGATGCTCTGTATTGTGACTTCTTTCTGTCAAAACCAACAATAACATCTTTAACAAACTGAGCAACAATGGCTCGTCTATTGGATCGGACCTCACGGGCCAGTCTTTGCTTCCCACGTGAATCAGTAAGACTTAAATGACCATAACCCTGTCGCTGGTTCACCACTGTTCCTTTGGACCACTTTAACAGAAACTGACCACCACAGACCAAGAACACTCCACAAGAGCTGCAGATGTTCTGACCCAGTTGTATAGCGTCATACTTTGTCCCCAAAACAAATTTCCCCTTAGAGACAATGAAGTCTATCCAATCTGATCCATGTCGAACTCAATCAAATCCTTACGCTTGCTGATTACCTCTGCCAAGGAGGTTATGTTTTATGCCATCTGTTTGTTTCTTTGTTTGTTTGTTCCTCTATTAGCAACATAACTGAAAAAGTTATGCACAGATTTCGATGAAATTTTCAGAAAATGTCCAGATTGGGACAAGGAACAAATTATTAGATATTGAGAGTGATCTGGATCACCGTCTGGATCCAGGATTTTTTTTAAGGATTCTTTCACATAGTGAGATAGGACCATTTTCAGCATTTGTGCATATTGGTATGTTTTCATGGTCAATGAACATAAATATTTAGATTTAAATAAAGGTAGGACTAATATTTATGGTGAAAATCACAATATGAGTGAGGACTGTGGCACTGGCAGAGGTCTGCGCTTTCAGAGTGCTTTTCTAGTTGTTTCTGCTTCTATCAACTTTGAGGACAAGATGGAATGGTAAGTGGACTTGAGCTTATATAATGCTTTTCTTTTGACTCAAAGCTGCCTTTTCACATTTACCCATTCACTCTCACATTCACTCACTGATAGTTCTGAGTTTCTATGTTAATTATCCATCTGTATCAACTAACACATTAATGCCCAGTCATATCCATTTACATGCCCATTTACATGCCACTGATGCAGCAGTGGGAGCAACTTGAGTTTAAGTGTTTTGCTAAAGGACACACCGCAATGTGTCGCCTGGAACTGGGCTCGAACCTGGATCACTGACCATTCACACAATACAACTGCACCACCGACTCAGTTGGATAGTGAGCTAACTTACTGTCTAACATATCCCACTCATTTGCAGGTGTCATGGTGAAGAGATAATCAGTGTTCTTTACTTGTCAGTTTTCTTAATGTCATGCCTGATTTATCCGATCAATCTAATGAATATACCGACATATTTCCTTCTGTCTGTTCTCATGGTCTTCAGCTTTTCCTCTTCATAGATTCAGGCTGCAAATGGTGCTCCACGTACAGTAGATGTTTCTGTAGTGTGTGCATTAGCCTGTACTGCCAATGCCAAGGGCTGGCTCTGTGAATGCAACGTAATGGTCACTGAAAATGCCACAGTCAGTGTACCATGTTCAGTTGCCTCCCCTGGCCTCCCAGATCTGAGTGTTTCCAGAGGGGAGGGGAAAAGAGTTCCATATAATCCTCTACAGAGACTACATTTTTCATTTTCTCTAATTCAGCTAAAATAAAATCCTTGCAGAACAGAAATCTGAAACATGATGAAAATGATCCAACACACCAGGACAATGGACCTTAAATGTTTGTAACAATCTCCCACAACTTTGAGAATCTATAAATTTTAGTATCATGGGTTTATAATTTGTAATTTATAATTTATAAATCCATAAACTCGCTCTGTGATTTCTTAAAGTGCTTTATGTGTATTTCAGCCCTGTTTTTTCCCCCAGGTTCTTTATCCATTCATTCTTTAAGACATTTATGAACATCTCAGGACTGCACATGGGATTTATTTCAGACTTTGGACGAATAGGTCCAAAGATAGAGGGGTTTCTTGGTCATAATTTACTTATAACATGATATCTCAAGTCAAGTTTAATTTAATTGAACTTTCTAACACAACAAATCTTACCAAAGACCATTTTTTTATAATGAATGTTTTAGTTTGTTATTGCTCTCATTTCAAATATTAATGTAATTCTATCTATCTATCTATCTATCTATCTATCTATCTATCTATCTATCTATCTATCTATCTATCTATCTATCTATCTATCTATCTATCTATCTATCTATCTATCTATCTATCTATCTATCTATGTCTATATATATATCTATATATATATATATACATATGTAAGAGAGGTATACACTTAGACTAGTCATATTCACTATAGAATAAATATTATTTTACAGCCACATAGTGTCATTTTTTATTAGCTTTTACACAGAGAAAAATAGTATTTATGTTGAACATGAAGTCTTTTTGAAGTGGGTGGCCAATCCAACTGCGGTCAGCTCCAAGGTAACCAATAATTGGGGTGATTAAGAGTGGCATGCAACATCTCAATGTTCCTGAATACAGCTGAACAACTCCTGTGTCGCCCCACCCCTCCACATCACCTGAAGGCAGAAGGTTAAAAGAGAAATCCCTTGGCAATATGCAGAGCTGCACTGCTAATCCCAGCTTAGACTTGAGTACCTATTTCAGACAGCTAATGTCCACTCAGAGATGTGGTCACTTAAAGATATGTCTCTGTTTCTGAACATTTCTCCTTTCTGTGGCATCAGTATGCTCACTCTGTACCCAGCTCTGATTTAGCAGTATAGCTTTAATTTGGACATTTATGATTCACAATTTCACTCATAAATTAGGTACTGTAAGAATCACTGGTAAAAAAACAAAAACAAAACAAACCCTTTTAAACAAACAATAACTGTCTCAGAATCTGAAAATCAATTTTCTTTGATGTATTTGTGGTAATCTCAAAGTGAAGGGACTTAGCCTTGTAATAGACTTTAGGATCGCCCTCACTGAGAGTGGGTTTAGGGCAATCCATTATTAGAAACCGTGTAATACTGGATACACAGTAAAGGTGCTTATACGCTGAGAGTCTATGGACACTGCAAGACAGAAATAACATGTCTCTAAGCTTCTCCAAAAGTTGCTTCTGATATAAATAAAAATCTAAATTTGCTTTTAGAGATGTTAAAGCTTTAGTAAGAGCCATAGTCCTGTTTGAGTCAGCTGTCAGAAATCACACACTAAGCAGTCAGCCCCTGATGTCACAAAGTCCTTTTTAGGTAAATCATGTTTATTTAAATGCTGTTGTGGAAGACTGAGTTGAAAACAATAAGAGGCAGAATAATCACTCTCCCTTTCTCCAAACCTCATTAGGTTTAGGACTGCTCCCAGGTGCATCGAGATCTATTGAAAGCCTCTTTACATCTCTGCCAGAAGGCAGAAGGTAATTACTGCATCGTAAACCCTGCCTTTCCAAGGGTGCCCCGTGGCTCAGTGCAACAATTGTCTCGTGTGAATTTCCAAGACAGTTAGACAGTAGAGCCAACCCTCTGACAGTGGACAACGACTAGGCACTGATCTGATGGATCCACTGTTTATCAAGCAGGATCTCCAGTTTGTAGCACAGACTTGACTGTCCAGGAGATAAAAAATGTTGAAGTAGCTACTTTTGAAGAAAATCATTTCACAGAGAGCCTTTTTAAACTGTCCCATAGTAGTATTTTAAATACATGCTGATAAATGTGTTTAAGTCTAGGTATGACTTTGAATTTTGGTCTGAATGAATTTCATATATTTGAATATATAAAATTCATTCAAACAAAAAATGAATTAGCTAATGACTTAATAAAAACCTTGCAGACTCATATTGTTCATCCTTGTTTTCCCAATAACTCAAGTTTTAAGATAAGATAACTTAGGCTACAGACACATTCAGGCTTCATCTTACAAAACACAACTCAATTTAAGGATTCCTTAAAATGCCAGATATATCAGTAGTTCAGAGATCTCATACAAGCTTCAACAACAGCCACATTTTGGTTGAGTGAGCTGGATGCTAACATGCTACCATCTTGGCTTTGTTTATTAGCTCAGCATGTTTACAATTTAATTTGGGTAATAGTAAGCAACTACAAGTTTGTGAAGAGGATTTTAGCTAGTTTACCAATCTAAATGTTTTCTTTTTTTTTTCTTTTTTTTTTTTTGGTAGGTGAACTTTTGACCAAGGTAAAATGCCCTCAAATGGGATTTGTGTCCTGGAGTCACATACTAAGAGTTAAATTCCACCCACTGAATTACAAATATATGGAGCCCCGGAGGTGTCAGGGCGCAGAATATTTCATTAAGGCGAGGCTTAATTAAAGCATCATCTCACTATAACAAAGTGAGGGAACGGGATAAATAAAGCATAACCTCACTATAATAAAATGACGGAACAGGATAAATAAGGCGTTACCTCGCTATAATAAAGTGAGGGAACAGGATATAACAAGCATTATCTTGCTATAAAAAAGTGAGGGAATGGAATAAATAAAGCGCTATCTTGCTATAATAAAGTGAGGGAACGGGATAAATAAAGCATTATCTTGCTATAATAAAGTGAGGGAACGGGATAAATAAAGTGTTATCTTGCTATAAAAAAGTGAGGGAACGGGATAAATAAAGCGCTATCTTGCTATAATAAAGTGAGGGAACGGGATAAATAAAGCGCTATCTTGCTATAATAAAGTGAGGGAACGGGATAAATAAAGCATTATCTTGCTATAATAAAGTGAGGGAATGGAATAAATAAAGCGCTATCTTGCTATAATAAAGTGAGGGAACGGGATAAATAAAGCATTATCTTGCTATAATAAAGTGAGGGAACGGGATAAATAAAGTGTTATCTTGCTATAAAAAAGTGAGGGAACGGGATAAATAAAGCATTATCTTGCTATAATAAAGTGAGGGAACAGGATATAACAAGCATTATCTTGCTATAATAAAGTGAGGGAACGGGATGAATAAAGTGTTATCTTGCTATAATAAAGTGAGGGAACGAGATAAATAAAGTGTTATCTTGCTATAAAAAAATGAGGGAACGGGATAAATAAAGCATTATCTTGCTATAATAAAGTGAGGGAACGGGATAAATAAAGTTTTATCTTACTTTAATAAAGTGAGGGAACGGGATAAATAAAGTGTTATCTTGCTATAATAAAGTGAGGGAACAGGATAAATAAAGCGTCATCTTACTTTAATAAAGTGAGGGAACGGGATAAATAAAGCACTATGTTGCTATAATAAAGTGAGGGAACAAGATAAATAAAGCGTTCCCTCGCTATAATAAAGTGAGGGAACGGGATACATTTTTTCAAGGATTTGTTACCAGTGCAAAATGGCCATTTTCACCACAGTTTTGGCAACAACTCTCTGGCCTTTGTAACCTTCACCAAGGAGGTTATATTTTTGCTGGCGTATGTTTGTTTGTTTGTTCATTTTTCGGAGATGTTGGTAATGGCCCAACTTAAAATGATAAGATTCTGGTGGTGTGCCACACACCATTAGCGAACAATTGTTTTTGCTCAATAACTGTCCAACTAATAATGATATCAACATGGTTCTGAAGGCTAGGTGTAGGTTTTCAGGGTCAAGGAATCATATTCTGATGGTAACTTTATGAAACTACTGCTTATAGATGTAACAGCAATATGTGAGCTAACTTGCTCGAGGTTTGCACAGCTCCAGTGCTTTCTAAGTATGTCGAGGCATCGATTTGTGCTCTCAAAGCCCTTGTAGTTGTTTTTATTTTACCATAGAACCAAATAAGGTGTTAAGATTTAAAAGTGTGCAACTTACTTTTAGAGAAGTTTATCACTTTGCATAAGTTCCTTAATATGGTGTGGATTAAAAATTGAGTTGCAATAATTAAAACATTGTTTTAGATACATCCAAAGCCAAATGTATGCATTCTGTAAGATTTGTTGGGGTCTGAAAATGTGTCAGTATGGTCACTGTGTGTCTGTGCAGCAGGTTGTGGACAGTCATGGCAGGTCCAGGATGGGCAGGTCTCCTCCCCCCTGTCTGATCTGATCTGGGACCTGCCAGCTCTCAGTCTTCATCCAGCGCAGCCTCGGGGACTAATGGTAGATATTTTTGGCGACGTCGTGTCCTGCCAAACGGATTGGAAATATTTCTCTGGATAACTATTTTACCTTTATTTTTTAAAAGATGGGATTACAAAGAAGAAACCGCATGGGAATAGTTTGTTCGATCGGCTTTCCAAAGTCAAAGTGAGGAGGCTTCTAACAGGTGGGTGATCCGCCGTTTTTCCCCAGACGATAGGACGTGCAGGTAAAGACAATGCATGGCCACAGAGCTGGCTTTGGCATGTCTAAATACCATAAAGACATGCATTAATAATGGATATCAACAAGTCTTTATTACTCCGGGTGACGTTTAGAAGATAACTTTGTATTTTCTATTCTGTCGCAGCAGCTGCCTCATTATTGAAGATGTCCTCTTAAGTTACCGTTACTTTTACTCCCATTAGCACCAGTTTATATCAACTTGCCAAGAGTCTCACAGACAGAAAAACCACTTTGACCATTTACGTGATACAAGTTGCTTTAGCACAAGGTTGGCCAACTGGCGACCCGAGGCCCACACGCGGACCTTCTCGTGACTCAGTTCAGCTCATAGATAATAAAATAAGAAAATTGTTTACAAAAAGAAAACAAGCAAAATGCAATCTATGTTGCTTATTCTATCCTTGCTTAAAGATCAGGCCCACTTAAACATGATTAATCAAAACCTTTTCAAATTAATAACTGATTGTTGGTTTATTGTAATATTTAATTGGCTGCATTTTTTGTTTTACTGTAATGAAGCATATGCACAGGAAAAATGAGATGCACACCTTATTTACATCATTATCTTGTTTTTGCACAACACATTGAAAAAAACTTCAATTACATCAGTTAGGTTTTAAGCTTATTTAAATGTAGCATAACTGTTTTGAGCATTTTTAATCATTCTAAATACAGATTCCATATGTCATCCCTCTTGTTAAATTATAATACATTGTGATCGCCAAATATCCTGTGTTTTTATTTGCTCTTTGATAGCACTCATTTTGTCAGAATTAATCAAACTTAAAATGCTTTGTGCATTTCAGAAAGGGTACTTTATTTTTATACAGCCTGGAATATGTCAGACAATTCAGAAATAAAAATAGATAGGGAAATACACAATGGAAGTTTAGCAAACAAATACTAAGTTGGTCATAAAAATAATGCACATGATAAAATATAGACTTGCACACACTTCATGTAACCAGCAGTATAAGGTGTGCATTACTAAATAAGTGCATGCCTTAAAATAAATCAAATATGAACAGTTGTGAGACAAAGAAACTCCTTTCTATTCAGTATTCACCTGTACATTTACATTTTAAACCAGGTGAAATAAGGATAACTACTTCTTGAGGAAAAAAACAAATCAATTAAGGAATGAACTGTCTGCATGGATACACCTCACCACAAGTCTGCAGTCTGCATGAAGGCACTGATACCAATGAAGCATTAAACACATTTTTCTACTTGAAGACATTATAGGATTTAGCATCAGATAATGAATTAACTGTCCAAATTATCTTGGAACTGTCGCTATAATGCTTTTGATGATCTAAGTGTAAACTCTTTTTTTCTCCATTGTTGCTAAATGTCAGGACAGAACGCCCTATCTTATTTTCCATGTACTGTATTTGTTTTCTTGTTTAAAATATACTGTCAAAGAGTTGTGTATTGCAGCATGTTTTGCAAGAAGATCTCCTTTTTTGCTCTCTGTGACTTGACACTGTCAGCCTGTAAAGCTAAAAAAACATATAAAAATAAAGAAAAGAACACATATGACTTATTTTGATAATTTGTAGTTATTCATAATAGTGCTGAGTGTCCCAGGGATGATTATGGCACACATGTTCGTGCAAACAAACTGTTGATTTTTACCATTTGTCACCCTAGGAGAGCTTGGCTTCCTGGTGATTGGCAGCCTGATTTAATTTAGTGGGGGTTGGTTAACTCCCTGGAATTAGCACTAATCTACATGCATGCACGTGTTACAACCACTGGTGTTCCCTGCAGATCAGTGAGTCAGTATTTACCATTAGTGGATAAAAATACTGGAAAAAAATGACCCTCATTTTAATGTTTTATTTTCTGAAGTACAAATACGTGCTGTAAAATCTATTCAGGCTGTATAAAAGTCTAAAATTTAATTGATTTTGACTGCATTTCCATGAGTGCTTACAGGACAAAATGGCTGACTTGGCTGTTTCTCCAGACTTTGTCCAGAGTTGGGAGTTGCTGGCCTCAAGCACATACAGTTTGACTTGTGCTTTAAGTGGTGTCCTAATAGAATTAACCTGCTGTACACACAACTGAACATAGCAACCACAGTCTACCTGTAAGCCATAGCTTAGTTATTTTAAAAACCAGCTGAGCGTTCACAGAGGGCACTGATCCTGTTTAGTGTTAAGGACGTAAGGAAGAGGTATTTTTAGGTGCTACTCACAAACAGCAAAAAGTGATGTTCAGTATACAACAACAACAACAAAGCATTAAAAAAAGGATTATTGTCATTTTAATATATATATCCTGTGTGTAAAGTCTGTTGTAACAATGTGTTCTCATGCTGTGGCTCTATCTGCAGGCCAACAGAGCCAAAAGCGACAACATGGAAAGAAGCCGGAGTGAAAAATCTTCTTTGTCAAGACAGCGGTTGTCAAACAGGTCCCCTGATGAAGAGCTCGCTGTCATTGAAAATGGGGACAGCAGGTTTGATATCAAGTTTCAGAAGTCATTATATATATATGTTTATAGATTTATAACCATACACACAAACATATACCAGTGGTGCACAACAAATATCCAGTGTTTGGCAAGCTACTCAAGGACTATAACAAATAATGATTATCATTATGTCTTTAAAAGTATTGAAAAATCTAATAATTAATAGCTAGTGACAAAAGAAACAAGTACTTTACTCAAAATGTGGATAATGCTTTAAGCTGTTGAAAGTACAGCTCACTCTATCCCTCTCTCCCATGCTGTGTTCAGCCTTTTGGTAATTTGGTAAATAAACATTACCTTGATTGACTGTGAGGCAATAACTTATTACATTTTTAAAGAGAACGTCATCCCTTTTTCCACCACTAACTCAATTATTACAGCATTATGCATGACAAACATATTCTTCAACAATGCTGGCTCCTAAAATATTCCCAAAGATTTGGGGTAATATTGTCACCAGTGCATTTGCTTGTTTATATCAAGCACACAAAGCTTCTCCTTTGGCAGAATGTGTTGCTTGTTGCTTTCAATGTGACAGCATGGGGGGTGGGGGGTAAGGGAAAGGGCTCGTTGTATCTTATTATATTATCTTATATTTGTTGGTGAAAAATGAAATATCACTGTAATGTTGCAGTTGTTTGATTATCCAGTGAGCCTTTGAAAAGCTGTTGATGGACACTGCTATATTGTCCACATCACCTTACCTGAACTTGGGATCAACCCTCCTCACAGATGGGACTAAAGGCTGTCCGACCAATCGCAACCCCACACTGACTTATAGTCATGTCATTCATGTCCATAATTTCCAAAAACAGCAATCCTTAACAAACTAAAAGTAAGTGTTTTCTAACACCCCCCTCCCCCAATATTGAGTAGACTGAGATTTGTTGAGTAATTACACTAAAGTTATTTATTTACACTAAAGTTGTCTTTTGTACCAGGCTGTAAACAGGTTTATTCAGGCTGTAAAAACAGTCTGTTTCCTGCACACTTCCAGGGTTACTGCTACCAGCCTGAAACAAACATTGGCACTTCTGCATTAGCTTTATTTTTCAGATGTTGCCAATAGCTGGGTTTCATGTGACGTCACATTGTCTAATAGCGACAGCGTGCAATTCAGATGGAGGGCAGGTAGGTCTAAGTAACGTTAGAACTTGTGGTGAGAAGCAATCAAGATGCCAATGTTTTGTGTTGTTTACGGGTGCTTTAAGTATGTCACAAATTAACGTCCTTGTGTTCTTTGACTGTTGGGCTAACGTCGCCGTTCAGATTTGTTGCGTGTTTGTTTCCATGGTTTGTGTACATCATAGCCGCGACTGCTAGCTGCTAGCACCTTAACACATAGAAAAGAAGAAAGACTCACCCTTGCGAAGACCAAACAATAACAATCCTGTAGTAGTTTGGTACCGAGGTTGTGGACCCATCCGCTGATGAAAAAGTTGTATGCCTCCATACTTTGGTAGGCTTTCATCTGCTGTTTGGTGAAGTACGACGTTTGAAGAACCAGATAGTTTGCGATGTCGATAGCCTCAATTGCCGGTAAATCTTTTGTCTCTGCCAAAAACTCGCTCATCTTCATGAGATACGGATCACGCCCACCGTATCTGTTGATTAACTGCTTATATCTATTTCTTGAAACTGGATCTAGATCAGCACAATACTAACTTTGGCCGGTCTTCTTCATAGACTCCATGTTTACTTCCTGCCCTCCATCTGAAACCACGCCCTCTTCATACGTCATAATAATCACATGACTGAAACCCTCCTATTGTAAATTGCCCAACACATGATTTATGTTCTTTCACGAATATTCAATGCAGAACAGAGGCCATATTTATACCAGTTGACTTTCTCTTAGTTACATTTGAAATATTTTTGGTAATCCTCACAGATGAACATTATTTAACCATTTCTAAAGTGAACACATAATTAACTAAACCTTTACCAGCTGACATCAGTGTCATTAACCCTAAGCTTCCAACCTTTATTTGACTCTTCCCTCTTCCATTAAAGATTTAAGAAATTGTGGTTTGATAAAGTTAGTTCTAATTTCTGTTAGTTATGGGTCAGACACTTTTTTTGGTTTGGTGATTATCAAAAACAAGGATTTTGTATATGCTCCTGATAAACTATGCTGTCCTTGTTTGCGACAATTTAGCATTTTTTTAAAGAAGACAAATGGCTTTGGAATTTATAAGTGGGGCATTTTTATATGCAAAGTTTTGGGAACAAAAAATATCTTTAGCCAATTTACCTCACCTTATTTTAGACATTGAACCAAATATTCACTCAAAAGTCTTGGACTTAAAGACCGTGGAATTGGAAGTGCTAAACTGCTTACTTGCTTTAATTACTCATAATTACACTTCTGTAGAGGTTTCCGGAGTAAAAACTTGTAAAAAAATATATTTTTGACATTAAAATCAGGTTTCATCATTCTTCTAAGAGCAACAATCACTTCTACAAAGAATCCCTTAAATTGAAATTGTTCTCACAACTAAACAAGATGTTTGCAGTGAAGTTCCATTAGACAATCCTGCTAGATGTTAGACTTAATGTAGTTCAAACCAGTAGCCATAGTCCTTGATAACCAAATTAAAGTATCAAAAATGATGATAAAAAAAGCAAAAAAATAAGCTTATGTAGGTCTTTAGGTTTATGAAAAAACAAACTGCACAGTGAAGTGTTCAGTACAAGTACACACATTTGACAAAATGTACTTTAAGCTTTTAACAAAATCACTCATCTTTATATCTGCTGATACTAAAACAGATTTTTAACAATTATATGCCAATGCCAAACATATGTAATGTTGTGCATCCCCATACACACGACTGCTTTTTCTAACTTTTGTGTAAGAAATAAATTATCATTACAAATGAATTTTGCAGCAAAAGATCTCAGTTTTAGACAGGGGCATTGTAGTTGGCATAGTCTTTTGTAAATTATTCGTGATTTTTGTGTCACTCTTTGTTTTCTAGGGCTCACTCTCTTTGTGAAGAACACACAGAGACAGCGCTGTCTTCAGATTCCCACAGAGGCTTATTTACAGGTGCTGGGGCCATGGCAAGGTAAACTTTATATGCTGTTACAGTATTAAGTTCTTAGTATTTATGAGTGGTGCTGAGTAGCAAGAGATATTTACTTAGTTTCTATTCTACAAGACACTTTTGGAGTCCTTTCTTTAGCTTTACAGTAGACACACTTCCCTTTAAATCCAAATTTCATATTATACTATAAACTACACGACTATGGGTGGCAACAAGTTACAAACTTGACTGAAGTTTCACTTCAAAAATAAAATTAGCCAATACAAAAAGCATGTCAGGAGAGAAAGCCACTGGTTACCACCGTTTGAGCTTGGTACTTGACTGAGCTAAAAAAAGGGTGAAATACACATTCATGTCACTGAATATTAGATATGTGTCGTACTCAAAAAACATCCAGATTAAGGCTACCACACTTCACAGTAGAAACATAACACTACTGTAACATATACCTAAGAAGTCCATATGGTAATCCGTCTGTTGCCAGCATAGTGGAATTTTATAGTGGAATTTTATAGTGGAATTTTATAGAAGAGAAGCTGCTGAACCAGATCCTGATCCAGACCAGGGTTTGTTGTTTAGTTCATTTCACCAGGTATTTTGGTGTAAAATAAATGACACGAAAGTAATACTGATATTTAAAAAGCCACCAAAAGTAGTACTCTTACTGTCAAGGAACTTACATATAGTTGAGACAAGCAGGCTATATAAAAGAAAGTATGATAAGCTATATAATGACAGATTGAACAAAAGAATAAGGTAGATGTCAACAATTGTTCAGGTATGGACATTTCTTCATTTAAGTAAATAGACCTGTGAGTGTGTGTAAAAGTGTAAAAATGATGCGAATTATGTCAACTGGCACCCACCATTTGTAAATGTGTTCATTAGATAGTGATTCCTTAGCTGTTTTAGACAAATGTACCACTGTATTGACTAATAACTGCACTCCAAATGGCCCAAAACCTTTAACTCACAGACCCCAAAATCATAATGAAATCTGAGCTCATTACAAACTGTTCCTGTGAATATACCTGACACTTCTGTTAAGAGAAAGTTTACAGTTTTACTCTAAGCGGATGTGGTCCAGAGACTACAATCATGAACCCATATATCCACTGATTTTCCTTATGCCAGGGTCGCTGTCACTGGGTGAGAGAGTGTACACCCCAAACTTAGTTTCAATCACAGAGCTGTCATGGTGATGTGTTTCCATAGAGGGGTCTGGTTCAGTTTGGCTCTGTGAAGTTCACTGACGGAACAGTACATAACTACTTTGTTATCACTGTCAAGACCTGGGGAACTTACCAAATAACCAGTCTGTATGTTTCTTCTGTTTTTGCATCTCTCTCTCGGGGGTATCGAGCATACTCACAGTGTAAAGCCTCAAAGAGTCAAGCTAGACCAGGGATTAACAACTCTGGTTACCTAGAGGGCCTCATGCATTTATTCAAGGGGCCAGTACGTATTGTAGATTACCCCGAGGCTATGAAATGTATTTATAATTGAACAAGAGGAACATAAATACAGCTTTAATCATAATTTATTACGACATTTATGTTATCAAACCCAATGCAATAGTAGTGTGTATTCTGAAGTGCTTTTTATTCAAAGCACTGAAAATTCCATCAGATGGTTATTTTAATCCATTTTTCTTACAGATATATTTTTAGCAAATGCACATAGTACTGTATTTATTATATATTTTTTTTTTTACCAATTTAATGAAATACCCTGATTTTTTATGTTTTAATGCAAGATTTTGTATTTTTTTGTAAACATGAACCATTTCTTGCTATTCAAAACTTACCATTTTGTCAAGCACACCCACCATGGTAACTGTCACCACACAAAACTTCTTGAAACTGGTCTTCTTCCAACTTGAACAATTGAGAATATCCAGCAATCTGATTAACTTTATTTGTGTTGAATTAAATATGTTATTTTATAGGATGGCTTCAGAATAATGATTAAGGAGAAGACAGAGTAGGATAAATTAAACTTTCTAAAACCTGTTAAAAACACTTCAGATGTTTGTTATCTTAGATTAGCAATGCGGGCTAACTTTTGCTGTCTTCCAGTGGAATTAACTATTATGAGTTTTCATATAAGAGATGGGTGAGATGTTTTATACATTCTAATCTGCCTTTTTGAACCAGCATGAATGTTTAGATCGAATTTAATGCTGACAATAGAAAGTCAACATAACTAAAAAACAATGTTAAATTTCACTATGCTCATTGTAAAAGCATTACATAGCTAGAAAGTTTGCCTCTAAGTAAGGTTATATTTATATTAACCATGCAAAGCAACTGGATTTTTAGATTCCACATCTGTTGTCAGATAGAGTCAACTTGAAATGCTGCCATCTGCAAGCGTTTTTCTTGAAAGGTTCTACCCTTCTCAGTCACTTTCAAAGGCATCTTGCTGAGATGGACTTGAAATATATCTCTTGGTTATGTGAAATGGTCCCACTGGTGTTCCAGATAAAGGTACACAATGTTACTGAACAAGTTGCCAGTGTCAAAAGGAATTTCTCTCACTTTAAGCACATATCAATATTTTTTAATTGTTTGAGTTGAATTGGCTCTTTGGTTGTGCACAAAGATTAATCAAAGTATGATGTTTTTCAAGTAACCTTCAGTATTGGAACCAAGATTAAAACAATACCCTGATGGTAAAAAATTTAGCCAGCAAAAATCTTAAACATATTAAGTAACAAATAAAGTTTCACCACAGGGCACTGAAAGCTCTGACTGGGCCAAAATGTGTTTAACCAGAAGAAGTCCAATAACAAGGGAAGGCTCCCTGATTGAGAGGTCAGCGGAGCCTTGAAAAAAGACTTGACTGTGGGCTTCACTTTGTGAAGAGGGTGCCCATATGGAGCTCCCTGGCCACCAGTTGCCCACCCCTGAGCTAGACACACTGCTGTACAAAGTAATGATAGTTAGCTGGGAAAAGTGAGCAAGATCAAAGTTGTCTGTACAAACTGAACCAGACCAAACTGGATCATATGATGGAAACAAATAACAGAGACAAACAGGCACTCACTCTCACATCTACGCATAGAGACAGCACATTATAGACAAGATGGCTCCTTCCTATTCCAATGTTAGTAATCCTGGTAGTTGGGGAATTTGGTTTGCTTCACTGTGGTATGTGAGTCTTGAGTTTATAAGTTTTAGATAAAGTAATAGCAATAGTCCATCCCTAGCCTAGACGGCTGTCACTCTGTTCTGTTTTGCTTCCTGCTAACCCTGTAGGCTCTCTTACGTCTTCTTCATGCTGCGAAACTGGGCATCTCACAGAGTAAACCCTGAAACAGAGAGGCACGACTCTTTCCTGGAGCGATTCAGAGGTCCAGAACTCAAAGACATTTCCAGTCGAGACAGCAATGCTCAGTCTCAGGGCCACAACGACACAGTCCGCAAGAGAAAGTGAGTACTGGGATTACAATAATTTCAGTGTTTCCTTTGCTGGTTGAACTCCACAAAAACTGTGGGGAAGATACACAACAGACCTTACAGTGAAACTTTGTCAGGCTCAACTAATACACGCAGCCCCTACATCTATGCCATTTTTTTTATATGTAGGAAAAAAACAGATACTGATATGTTGACGACTGTCATTTTTAGTTATTCAAAGTTCTTGAAATGGATGTTGGATTGCTTTTTGTGCTGTTGATTATTCTGACATTTTTGGTGTCTGATAGCTGTGATTTGCTGCAAGTCCAGTTGAAACATGAGGATATGACCTGTAAATAACAAATACAATTGAAAAAATATGCACAGAAAAACGAAATACAGTTATAGATATACGAAAGTTGTCATTAGAAACAGGAAAGGTTTTTGCTAAGCACAGCTGCTGTTATTATGCATGACCATATACATTATTTCTCCACATGCCATTATTTATTGCATTGTCCCACCTTGGAGTGGCGTATTCCACAAGGCAAGATGTAAGATGTGTCAGACAAGTGCCATCTGCCACTAGAAAGACTGGCCTGCCACTGCTCCCCCAGCAGCCTACGGCAGATCTCCCGAGTCCCATTCATGCTGCTGTTTCAAGCCATAATATTCACGTCCTTGTGACACTTTGCCTTAACTCTGGATGTCATAGAAAGTGAATGGGGTGGAAAAGCTGACCCTCCATTTGCTCTATCTCCAGAGGTCGTATCATGAGCGTAAGACTGGTGAGAAAGAGGCATGCAGACTAAGCGGGCGACAGGAGTGCTGCGAGTGTGTGCCTCTGCCTTTGTGAGTTCAGGGAGCACGCACCATGTCCTGCTCTCTCATGGGCACCGCAGCAGCATTCCACCATGAACTGACACTGATTTAACATCCTCACAGAAATAATAAAATTTTTTAAGGTATCATAAGGATGGAGCTTTGTTGTGTTGCTATGCCCCTATGATGCTAAATATTCACTGTGAGTGTCAGATTTGTGAGGAAGGGATGAGTTATTCTTTCTGTTAGACGAATAATGTAGGTGAGGTAAGAATATGCAGAGCCAGTGGGGGAGCACTGGCTGTATTGTGTCCCTGTCTTTGTGTGTATGTGGACAACGCATGAGGGCACGCTCTCCTGGGGATGCACTCCTGCAAAACTGTATCACACTGAATTGACACTTAATATAATGTTAATTTGTGGAACCAATAAAAGTATCTGAAGGGGTAGTGAAGGTTGAGATTCATTATGGCATTTTTGCCTGGACTGCACAATATTGGATTTTTGCCGTTCTCTGACATGCCAGTATTTCTGAGCTTGTTATTGTAGACATTAATAACAATACTGATAGTTTATGACAATAGCACCAAGCCTCCACTTTACTAAAACTGACCTGTCATGGTGACAGTCTGTTTGTGTCAGAAACCATTATGGCAGAGTTGCAAATTCTGCCAATATATGTAAGATGTATATGATCAATATGCACAACAAACATATTGTCTGTAAATATCAGCCAGTTTTTAAATATCTGCTGATAAAGAGCTTTATAGGCAATTATATATCCATAGTGGTGTTGTTCCAGTGGTGCATCCCTAAATCTTGCTGAGATATGTTTTCAGGCTGGTGTATAAATTTACCTGCTTATTTTGTGCTTAAATTGGACTAGCTAGCTGCTGCAAGTGTGGCTTCATGCAAAGAGTTGAGTTGTATCACTTTATTGTCATTAAAATATCTTAACTTAGCTACATCAGATTTTAGAATCTGTGAAAATTTATACTGTATGTACACGCAACAAAAATATAGATGTACAAAACAGTGTGAATGTATGAAGTGGTCGTGCTGACTGACCACCACACTGTCATGTGGCATGAGCCTCATGAATGGATCAACTGAAACTAGGAAACTTGATTTTAGCAAAGCAAATCAATCAGTACACAGATAAACAATGTTTTTTGGGTATGTTAAGGGAAAGGTCATTTTAACTTAACCTTTTGAGTTTGTGTGTTCATGTTTTTGTTCAGTAAGCATTTCATCAGGAGAAGAAATAGAAACTGTTTATTTGGTGGCCATATTTGCCTAGTCATTTACTGAATGGATTTGTACAAACATCCTGAAGTCCAAAAGTTTTTATTGCTTATGTTTTAGCAGGAAAATTTAGAATTACGAGGTAAACAATTGCCAAGAGCTAAGTGTTTTCTCCTAACTTGAACTCTAAATTACCACCCATTGAATATATTCTTTCTGCCATAAAGGCTATAATGAAGGCTATGTTGATGTACTATTGTGGCAGCTCACAAGCTTGATCCCTCAAGTATTTCTTTTAATTACTTGTCAAAAGATCGTATACAACTATTATTTATACAAAAAGAGTTGGTTGCAGATACAGCAAGCTGCTAGTTTTCATTGGTAGTACCCATGTGATGTCATATAAACCATGCAATAAACAAACATTTAATAAAAAAAATAGTACAAATGTACAAGATACAGCATCAAAGTCAGTAAACAGAACACTCAATAAGTAGTTGCAAGACAAAGTGTAAATGGAATTTACATAAGCATTACACCTAATACACTTCAGATACATCAGATACAAGACCAGCAATGGTAAGGATAACATCAACTCACAATACATAAAAAAGGACTGATGTTCATAATGACTTATGATCAGTTGTAGTCTAAGGTAATTTTCATTGTTGGAAAGTAACTGCTAAAGGTTTGGATAAGAAGCCCAGTAATTCAATGACTTGTGGAATCTGCAGTATGTATGGCTAGACTTGTTTTAAGGTATTTAAAGATGTGTAATGGGCTAAAGCTCATAAAGCATAAGACTTACTGTGCAAAAACCTGTTCTCTTACTCCTCTCCGAAGTCATGCGAGTAAGTGGCCTTTGGCAATGTACAACATGAACAACTGCAACAACACAGACGAGTAAGTGTGAACACATCTGTGTGGAAAATAGAAGGCAATAGAGTTAGATCTTTAGCGGTCTGCTTGAATCTCACTAGCACGTGCATAATACAGTGCAGTAAATGGGATAGACATCCTAGAATCAAACCTTCCTCCTTTTTGATGTTTCCCTCTGTGTTAGAGAGATAAAACATCCGTTTCTTTGCTTTGTGAGGGTTTGCAATGTCTCTCTAGGTTGTACTTAAGCTTGAGCTTAGAAAAGAAGTCATGGAGACTCCCTTTTGCTATGATGCCATCTACTGGACAAGTATATGGCCTGTATTTGATCCTCCAACAAATCCTTGAATCCTAAGCTGTGAAACCTCCATTAGAGCCTTTCTTTAGCCTCCCTACAATCCCTCATAGATTATCTCTGGCCCTTTTTGCCTGAGTTAAAACTAAACTTGTGGTCCATAGCAAAAAAGACGAGATTAAAAAAGATGACAAAAAGGAGGAGGAAAAGAAAGACGAGAAGAAGGATGAAAAGAAAGACGGGGACAAGAAGGAAGAAGAAAAAAAGGACGAGAAAAAAGATGAGAAAAAGGACGAGAAGAAAGACGAGAAGAAAGATGATAAGAAGGACGATAAGAAAGATGATAAAAAGAAAGAGGAGCCCCCGTAAGTACTCCAGTAAACACAGTAGCTCTGTAGAAATGGAGGAATCTGTTTGTAACTGTGTTGATGAATGTTAAACAATAGTTAGACCTTGAACTAATGTCAAGTTGTTTTCAGGAAAGAAATCTGGATTATGGATCCAGCTGCAGACCAGTACTACAAGTGGCTGACTGTCATCGCAGGCCCAGTGTTTTACAACCTGATGATGATTGTAACGAGGTAATGGCTCTCAAAATATTGTAATTATCTAAAGCCTCTTTTCAGTAGAAGGCTCTGGAAATTGTTCTGTGACTCATTATTGTACGCGTTTACAGAGTGTTTTCAAGTAACTGGAATGTAATATAATCAGGCCAATCGAAGGCCATGATTTTTAATTAGTATTTTAAATTAAAATGAATTTACAGCCTGGGTATTCATTTTCTTTGCCATGGTTTTAACTGGGTTTTGTTTTGTTTTATCAGGGTTTTACAGGTTTTGACTGGTTTCTCAAATTTTCTTTTTATTATAATACCTTTTAATTCTCTACAGCTATTCAATCATATTTATTCATCTCCCTTTTTAACCTATTTAAGTTGGATGTCTTTTTATTAACATATTTATTTATCTTTTTTATATGTGGTGTTCTTGATAACTTTGCAAATATCTTGTGGCTGCATTCTTTCATTAATGAACAATGCTATACTTAGAAAATAACGACAATGTCAAGTTACTTGTATACCTAAAAGGAAACTGTAAAATACTATCTTGTAAATTTATATTTTTGGTGCTGATTTGTTAAATTTGAGGTCAGATTGTGGGTTGTCACAAGTCACTTATTATTAGTGTAAATAAAAGCGTCAAACAAGGAAACAGTCAGACATGTACAGTATTGCAGCTTGTTACCCTTAAGTATCAGGCGTTGTGAACATACAGCTCCCTGAGCTTGGACTCCATGGGGAAAATCATCCCACTTTAAATTTATACTTGGATTCCTGCCGTTGAAACACAAAAAGAATATTATTCCTGGGGAAAGGTGTTGCTGTCCAGAAGGACTTCAAAGGTGCTTTTCCACCAAACAGACAAGGAACTTTTCTGCAAGGAACTTTACTTCAAGAAGTTCTCGTGGCCCACTGCTGTCTAAATTTATGACCCCTAGACTAACTTTGGGGGTCTGCTGTTACATTTCGAAGTTTGTGAAAAAGTCCTTTGTACTCCACTCTGGAGAAAGTTTTTGGTGCTAAAAGCCTTTAAACGACTTTTTAACAGTAGCAATCCTGGGAACTTGGAACTTTTGAAAAATGTCTCTGCGTTTTGATAGCAAGAGCTCAGGTCCATATTTAGATTCAGGGTGTTGAATCAAAGATATCATAATCAGCCTTGAATCAGGTTCATGTATTCATTAATGATGGCTGCAAGGGTAGCTTTAAAATCAATAATGTGAAACATCTGGTTTTTTTATACAGAGTACCCCTGACAGTGTTGTTTTCTCAGTCTGTCTGAGAAACTCTGTTCGAGCTCCTGCCCTTTAAGTAGTGTTGCATTGCGTAGTAAATGACAAAGAGATGATACTGAACAATATCAATATGCATAGATCTTACAGTGGGCACTGATTAGCCTGAAATGCTGTTGATAAAATCATTTCCTCACACTCAAACCAAAGGGCAGTTTAGAGTCACCAATTTGATACATGATGATTGAATCTACTTCTTACTCCCTCCAGTTAGTCTGGCAGTGTAGCGTGGATTTTTTGGAAAAAAAAAAGTTTGTTTTTCTGCTTCTCCATAAGTTCTTGGCCTGACTAATATCATCTCTCTGGAACTTTTGGTACATGCAGAAATGCAGACAACAAAAAGCCAAAGAAGGTCCTTGAAGAGAAGTATCTGGAAAAAAAAACCACAGTACTTTTGGTGCAAAAGAGTACCTTTAAGGCCTTTTTTGACCACAACAGCTGGAAACAGGGTCAAAATGTAACTCTGGGGTAGATGATTTATCACAGTAAAGTCTGATAAATCAGTCCCTGCTCAGGGGGAAGTACTCTGAAATACTCAAGGACACGAGGAGGCAGGCCCGCAGCCCTGAGCATTTTGAGTGCTTGCAACACTTACCCCACAATGACTCCAGTGATGATTTGTAATCAGAACTCACTATCCAGCACCACAAAAGGGTTCATTAACCAATCAGTGCATCGCAGTGTCTTTCAGATTCACGGTCAACTCAACTTAACTGTACATACTGTAGGTTAGGACTTTTTACCTAAAAGAATGCCACTAAAAGATATTCACAGACAGAAAAAACATGATATACAAACAGGAAAAAAACCTCAAAGACTAAAAATAATGAAGATATATAAAATAAACACAAAAGAATACCAACAAAATACTTGGTTATTTACCTCGTACCTGCTGGTCAATAGTGTGGCAGGTCCTTTGAGTTGAACAGCACAGTTTGTGGATTGTGCCCTCATCTTTTTCTTGTTGTTTGTCTCATGTCTTCTAGAGCCTGCTTTAATGAACTCCAGGAAACATACATCAAACTCTGGATAGTTTTAGACTACACATCAGATTTAATCTACTACGCAGATACATTTGTCCGATCGAGAACAGGTCAGATTTGTTTCCATTCTTTCAGTGATTTTGTTAGGTCATTTCTGGTCATTGTATTTTCTAATTCTGCCTTTTTTGTTTAGGTTACTTGGAACAGGGCCTGCTTGTGAAAGATTCCAAGAAACTGAGAGATAAATACAAAACAACACCTCAGTTCAAATACGATATCATCTCCATAATACCCACGGACCTGCTGTTCTTACAATTTGGCATGCACAACCCGGAGTTCAGGTTCAACCGCCTTTGCAAAATGGCCAGGCTTTTTGAGTTCTTTGAGCGGACTGAAACCAGAACAAGCTTCCCTAACATGTTTCGAATCAGCAACCTCGTACTTTATATCCTCATTATTATCCACTGGAATGCTTGTTTGTTTTTTGCCATTTCAAAAACCATAGGTTTTGGAACAGATACGTGGGTATATCCAAATATAAGCCATCCAGAACACGGCCGCCTGGCTAGGAAGTACATCTACTCCCTTTATTGGTCCACACTGACCCTTACTACCATTGGAGAGACCCCTCCACCTGTCAGGGATGTCGAATTCCTCTTTGTGATTTCTGACTTCCTCACTGGTGTGCTGATCTTTGCTAGTATCGTCGGTAACGTCGGTGCCATGATCTCCAACATGAACGCCTCTCGTGCTGAGTTCCAGGCTAAAATCGACTCCATTAAGCAGTACATGCAGTTCCGAAAGGTCACCAAAGACCTTGAGGCCAGAGTCATCAAATGGTTCGACTATCTATGGACAGAGAAGAAGACCTGCGACGAGAAGGAAGTATTGAAGAATCTTCCGGACAAGCTACGGGCCGAGATTGCCATCAACGTCCACTTGGATACGCTGAAAAAAGTGCGAATTTTCCAGGATTGTGAAGCCGGTCTGCTGATTGAGTTGGTGTTGAAGCTGCAGCCACAAGTGTTCAGTCCTGGAGACTACATCTGTAAGAAAGGCGATATTGGCAGAGAGATGTACATCATCAAGGAGGGAAAGCTTGCCGTGGTGGCTGATGACGGAGTCACCCAGTTTGTAGTGCTCAGTGATGGCGCATACTTTGGGGAAATCAGTATTTTAGGCATTAAGGGCAGCAAAGCAGGAAACAGAAGAACTGCCAACATCAGGAGTGTTGGCTACTCTGACCTCTTCGCCCTCTCCAAAGACGACTTGATGGAAGCTCTCACTGAGTACCCCGAGGCCAAAAAAGCTCTGGAAGAAAAGGGAAAAGCCATCCTGATGAAAGATAACCTGATCGACGAGGCAGTTGCCAACGCTGGAGCCGACCCCAAAGACCTGGAGGAAAAGATCGAGAGACTGCAGGGTAACCTGGACGTCATGCAGACAAAGTTTGCCAAGCTGATGGCGGAGGTCACCTCCAGCCAGTCAAGGATGAAGCAGAGAGTCACAGAGATGGAGTCCAAAGTCAAATCTATAAAACCAGAGGATCTGACAGAGGTGGTGGCCGACAAAGACGATAAAGTAAAATAAGAATACCGGAAACTTAAGGACTTTAAAGGGAATGAAGGAATTTTCACTTAGACTACTTTTTAAAGGCCCATGTTTGTATCTATTTATACGTCTCTGCTCATGTTATCTTCATGATGTGTCAAAACATGTACAGCATTCTTCACAGTATTGAATTATTCAATGACAATTTATCATTGTCATAATGTTTGAGTTTGTTCATGGGAGGACTCGGGTATACAAAAGGTTGGCTCTTCACAGCCTTAGAATACAGAGGAATGTTTTTTTCCTAATCAGTATTGATTTTTTATTTTCAATGCAAATGCAGGGTCAAATAATCCATTTGAAACTGAACGTGAATGTAAAAATACATTGTAATGCAGTGATGTTTATAAGTTATTATGAGAATACGCTATCAGTTGTAAATTACAATGTTATATGATAATAAAAGTTAAAATGTTCTTATAACATTTACTGTGCCTAGATTTTATTTTACAGGAACATAAATGCAAAATTTTGTCAATAAATCTTTTGAAATTCAGAACCTGAAAAATAAAAAGTTTTTTCTTTGGTTGTTGTGAGGAGTTATAAGCAACAATGCCAGCAACAACTAGCCCTGGTCAAGGCCCACACATGTTCAAACTGAGCATCAGAACTATTGGGGGATGATTAAAGTGACATGACAAGGATGATATGGTTGTTGACGCCAGACAGGTTTGTCAGAGGATTTTACAATTTGCTGATGTTCTGAGATTTTCAGGCTCAATTATCACTTGTGTTTGCAGACAACAGCCTAAGAAAGTGAGAGGCAGTGCTCTAGGCTGTAATGCCTTGTTGATGTCAGAGATCAGAGGAGAATGGCCAGAAGGATTTGAGATTATAGAAAGACAACAGTACCTTAAATAACCACGTTACCACCAAGGTATGCAGAAGAGTATTCTGAAAGTACAACAGCTTGAATCTACAAGCAGCTGGAGATCACACAGGGTGCTACTTCTGTCAGTGAAGAACAGGAAAATGAGGCTCATGGACTCTCCAGCATGAACAACAGTAGATTGGAAAAATGCTGCCGTGTCTGGTGAGTCTCAATTTCTAATATTTATTTATTATTTTTGGGGCATTTTATGCTTCCATTGACACAAGAGAGAGAGACAGTGGGTAGGTTAATGGAAGGGGGTGAGAGAGAGCCGAGGAGGATGCTCTGTCTGGCCACAGGCTGGAATCGAACCCGGGCCGGCACGTACATGGGCTGTGCCCTGACGCCAACACTTCACTTAACCTGCACCCTGATGAGTCTCAATTTCTGCTGCAAAATTCAGATGTTAGGGTCAGACTTTGTCATCAACATCATTAAATCATGGATCCATCCTCCCTTGTATCAACAGTTAAGGCTGCTGGTGGAGTTGAAATGATGAGGGGGATATTTTCATGGCATACTTTGGGCCCAATTTGATGATTAATCGTATCAGCCTAAGTATTGTTGCTGACCACGTTCATCCCTTATTACCACATTGCACGCTCTTCTGATGGCTACTTCTAGCAGAATAATGCTCCATGTCCCAAGACTTAAGTTATGTCAGAGTGAACATGACAACAGTGGCCAGATCTCAATCCAATAGAATTTCTCTGGGATGTGATGCAATGAGAAATTCTCAATTTCTGGCAAAAATTATGGAAGTTGATAGTTACCATAATATTAATTAAAATGCATTGGAAGAAAGCCTCTTTTTTTAATTTTTAGAGTATGGCTGCATTTCTATAATTATACTGAAGACGTTTTTTTGAATCAGGTGGAAAAAAAAAAAAATCCCTGCACACAATCATTAAGGTGTCAGGTTAAGGCAGCCACTCCCAAGAGGTACTGCATGTATTAGCAATTCCACTGACGCTGCAAGATGCATAGCAAGCTGGTTGTAATGTGATTGGGCTGTAGACAATCATTTATGATGTAATTATTAAATTGGCTGATAAAAAAATAAACTCCCAAATCCTGCCCACTCAGAGGCAACACAACTATTTCACTGTCACCCAATCAGCTTCTAAATGTCAAAGCGACAGTGACAACAGTCACAACAGTCCTGAGAAATCACTGAACTATAAAATAATATTTTAGAATGAGATGTTCTAAATCTCAGAGATTCTTTCTCAAATATTCAAGGATGCCTAAAGACACATAAAACTTTGATATTCTACTCATATCATAATATTTCAAGTCATGTTCCCAAAGGATTTTAGGTAGCTCTGAAGGCAAATGGAGGTCCAGCACAGGATGAGCAAGGTGAGCCTAATAAACTGGCCAGTAGATGCAAATAATGTGAACAACTCCAGAGCTTGATTCAGTTGAGCAGAATCCAGCTTTTTACAGGTGATCTTTGCTTAGTTTTATTCTGAACAGGGTTTGATTGTTGTGTTTACATTTCCAAATCAATCAAGCCAAGAAGGAAATGCCCACTCATTTCAGAGGAACTCTGACAAATGATCTACGCTGACAGCAAATCTCTCCATGACCTTTAAACTTTACAGAGCATGCAGAAATACCATCATGGAGAGATTTTTATCAATCAAACTGACACACACAAACACTCCTGTGGTCCTATAAAGTTTACCTGTGGCTGCTTTAAATGATCTAAATGTTATTATTTTAGCAACAGATTGACAGATGTGATGTATTTGCACCTTTATTGACTTTGCATAATAGTTGCTTTACATCAGAGTTTCACATTTTCTGCACATTCTTAATGTACCTGAGATATTTGGCCAAATAAAATACTTCATGTGACTCTTTCCCTTAATGCAGGCATTGCACATTTGGCAACTTCAGTTACAAATGTGATCAGGAAACACTTAAAAACCAAAGAAAGAGAAATAAAACACGTTTCTCCTTTCTGCATGTAAATTCTGAACCAACTAGTCAGTAAAGAAAAGCACATTCTGAAAACCTACAAACTAATGAAACCACGTGATGTGCTCTACTTCACTTTTTTCACAACACACAGTATTCGTGGTAAATATAAAACAAGAGGCACGACACAGAAACACTTCAAAATAATTCTCAGCTTTGTGGCGAGTTCTCTCTTTGTTCTAACACTGACAGGAAATAGTCTAAATATAGGCTTGTCAGTGAGATTATTTGGGCTAGCAGTGATATAAAAAGCTTCATTTTACTACAATGACAAATGTAACACGGAGCACCATGAATCCTTCAGAAACTGACAAATGAATACTGCAACGCCAAACGAAAGAACAAGCGTGAGAAAAGTAGAGTCAATAAATACCATGTATGTGCTGACATTCAATAAAATCATAAAATCATGTGTGTAAGTGCACTTTCACAGTTTAACAAATCAAATATTCAAACGAAACACAAAAGAAAAAAAGATTTAAAGGGTTATCTGGTATTTTCCAACCTGGACTGATTTTATTTTATTATTCTTTAATATCAATTTTTGGGGGGTCACAGCCACTTACAGGCTCTTGTTGGCTCAGGATTTAATTAAAATGTCTGTCAAAACTGCAGCAGAGCAAGGCCTTTTAGTAAAACACTTCATTAAATATAAAGGAACAACTATCAGATTACGCTTTGCCAACGTTGAAGGACCGCTGCTGCCTTTATGTGTATGTTTTTTCTGGCTTTTAGTTTCTTTGGTGCTTCAATAAGGTTTAAAAAAATCAGCTTTATTTAAATACTAACTGCTGTTCAAAGAGGTGATATTTTTACTAATCATACATACATACATAAACTCAGTTTTACATATCTGATTTTGATGGCTGCTAGAGCAGAAGTCCCCGACCACCAGGCCTTGGACCATTGCTTGGCCATAGATCATTAGGTACTGGCCGTACAGCATAAAGAAATACTCATTTCATTACCCTCTCCTAGAAAACAGAGGTCGAAGGGTGTTTTATTTTGAAAGCACAATTGGATCCTCTTGTATCTGCCTGTATAGGTTAACAATGCAGACTTCAAAAACAGGTTCCCTTTCCCTCATGTTGTGATGAACCATAAAGTAAGACCTGAGATAAACTCCCTGTTAAACCTTGTGCTGTAGATAAATATGACGCGGCACAATGTGTCACTGGAGGACACTTATTAGAGCGCTTCATTTCCTTAAGGAAGATGATTCAGAGGTAAGAATTCACAAAATACTTATCTATTATCAACCAAAACATCAAAATGTCACCACTGTGTTACAGCATTATCCTCTGCTTAGTGTAACCGTTCAATTAGTTACTGCGTAAATTCTTGACCTTCAGCTGACTCCATTCTAAATGTCACTGATAAGCAGCTTATTAAAACAGAGTGAGTCCATGTAAATGTCTTGTTTTGGTTTAGAATCAAGCCCATGGCTCCCTCTGATCCTGTGTACAGAGGGTATGCATTGACATCAACATTTGTGCATCAGACTGGCATTTTCACCTGCAGAGTGTCTGAGAGCAAAGTCTGGAAACAGTGCAACGCTTTCATTAACCTGAAAAGTGCTGTTTTTAGTTATTCTCAGTAGGCATCATAAGTTTTGATGATTTCACAGGAAATGTTGATTCTAAGCTGATATTTGTTTAAAAATGACAAAAAATATTTTGGAGCCATGAAGTAACATTCACAAAGCAGTATTAAAATCAGAGGATGAAGCCCTGTTGGGATCTTAACACAGTAACTGTGTGCTTCTGTATGTACTCAAAATATCATCGGTGTGCTCAGGCTTTCTCTCAGCTACATTTTTAACATCTTTAAACTGCTGATGTGAAAGCTTATTTGGTCTGATACTTTCGTCTCATGGCAAATTTGTAAAAAAAATTAAAACTTCATCAAATAGGAGTCATGATAATTTAAATACTTCATTAATTTGTGATAAATATCTGTGGACTTGACTAATTTTCAAATTGTTCACTGGCAAACCAGCTTCTGAAATCAGACTGCTGGGTTTAAAGAAGGCTATAAGCATGAAAACAATTTGTTATCTCAGATATTTGATGGTTAAATTGCTGAATTTTAATGTCTCGATTTACTGTTTAGGTCAAATTTAGCAGACAGAAAGAGTAGAGTTGTTACTCATCATGTCCTGAATGCTTGCATGTGCACTGTATGATTCCAGTTACTGTAACATCACAGTCTCGCTTTCATTGTAAAAACTGACATTAAAGCTTCAAGCATTTTTACAGGAAAAATGGAGGATACTACCTGGGGTGAAAAAAAATAAATTTAAATAACAAAAACAGGAAAAAAAATAGCTAAAAAAGTTTTTACTCCTTACAAAAGCACAGACTATGGCGTGCATATCCTTAGTAATGAGCATTTTTTTGTTAACCACTGCTACAGCCAGTCCACAACAGGGTTGTCAAATAGACAGCCTGAGTCGTGTACAAAAGGGGTTTGGGATGTAAAACAAAAAACAAAAAATAGGCCATTTTTCACAGACCTACTGGCCCTGATCCACCTCTATTCTCATTCTGTATGAGATTCTCTGCTGAGCTCCTGTCACTTTGGGGCTCCTCTCCCATGAGTGCCTGTTTGGCACTGACTGGCTCATCTTTTCTGTGGTGCTACAGTTCAGTGCCATGTTTTCAGCAGCTCTGCATTCATTCAAGGGTCTCTGCTGTAACCTGGGCTTAAGCTGCTGACACTTGCAAAAGTTCAACAAAAAGTTAAAATTAAACAAAACTGATTCCTGTTTTGTTACCGCAACAATAAATTCTATGGTACAGCTGTCTGGAAAATGTTTTCCCTTGGGTACAATACAGACATCCTTGATTTGACATTGTTGATTTTGGCACATTAAAGAAATCAGGCAATCATAAAAAATCAACTCCGGTTTTCTTTGAGATTACTTAAGCCTTTTTTAGCTGGCTAGCTCTTACAAGGGCAGAGGGTCCTTCTGGGTCAGACAAAGGCTGCTTCTGGTTTTAAAAAAAATATTTTGCTACCACATAAGAGACTTTTATTACCTCCGCCAAGGAGGTTATGTTTTCGGGAGAGTTTGTCCATCCGTCCGTCCGTGAACAAAATAACTCAAAAAGTAATGGATGGATTTGGATGAAATTTTCAGGAAATGTTCAGCATGGGAAAAGGAAGAACTGATTCGATTTTGGTGTTGATCGGGATCAGCGTCTGGCCGTCATGGCGAAAAATGTGATTTCTGTGAATAACTACTGAACTAAAATAGATATCATTATGAATCCAGTTGCTAATGGTATGTTTTCATGGTCAAGGAATCTAAATATTTAGATGAAATAAAGGTAGGAGTAATATTTATGGTCAAAATGACAATATGGCTGAGGACTGTGGCGCTGGCGGAGGTCTGCGCTCTCTGAGTGCTTTCTAGTTCTTACTGTGATATTTTCTAATAATGTTAACAGGTTTAAAATAACAATATCAAGACATGACTGGTCAAGAATAGTTGATCTGAAACATATGGTGGTGCAGGGATGATGGGATTTTATAGGCCAGCCTAGAAGCTTCTATAGAGCTGATTCCCTCGACAAAGCCCCGGATTATATCATTGATTTTTGGAATATTGCTGATAATAAGCTCAGTGGGAAAATGTTCATGAAACTGACCATTGTTGTTTAAGTTGATAATCTTCAAAATGGAACAGTACTTTCATAATTTTTCAAGCGTAAATGTAATCAACAATAGAAGAAACCTGATTCCATGCTCTTATCCAACAACATGGTAGACCAACTTTACAGCTGATATCAATACGGTCCAACCTCAATTTATGCTTAACAAAATACTTTATTTTTACTGTGATCTGATCAAGTAACTACTTAGAGCTGTGTGCATGTGAGGCATCATCTAAAAAGTAAATCTCAGATGGTGACATTTAAGGTCTCCAACCAACTCTGTCGTCCTGGGTAACAGTTTACAAGCAAATATCCTTATAAAACACAAGAAGGCTTTAGAATTCATTAGTGTAGCAATTCTTGATCACTCTTATGTTGTAGAAAAAAAATCAAAATTCTTGTGTTCACCTTATCAAAGGAATTTATCCAAAAACCTCAAAGACAGAGACAGGAGACCTGGAAGTGCTCAAACCCAGAGTCATCATCACTGCACCCCTGTAACACTGCAGCCATCACAGCCAGCCTTCAGTGGCTGGCTTTAAAAGACTTCTTGTAACATTAGTCAATATGCCATTAAACATAGACATACATGGTCCTGGATTAAAAATACCAAATAAACCCTTTAAGTGCCATGTTCAACTCTTTGGAAAACCTAATATTCTGCATCAACACAAACTCTCAGAGGACGTATAAGGCCTTGGTGTGAGAGGCCGACTGTGGAGTATGAGGTTTGTTAGGCACATGATTATTGCAGCATTTGTTTTTTTGTCCTTTCCCTCGTTACCTTTATAATCTCCCTTTATTTTAGTTAAAAAACACTTCAAAATCCGTCACAGCATCCCAAATCCTTTGGCATAGGTGATGGCCTTGAGCAGTCGCTCTCTCAGTTTTTCCTTGGAGGAATATTCTGGGAGCAGCAGAGCGTTGAAGCAGGTGTGAGAAGTTGGCAGCCTGAAATAAGAAAATTAAAAGAATAAGAGCACTCCTGGGTCTGGCAACATAAAAGTAATATTAAAAACTTTATTATACAACTTTGACTATAAGCACAATGTTTGTTTAACTGGAGCAAGTGCAAAAGAAAACAGCATCCATTATCAATAACCCTTGTTCTATTTGGGGTCACTGAGTCTGTTCCAGCTGTCAATTGGCCAGAAGTGGAGCACACCCTGGACTGGTCAACAGTCAATAACAGTGATGACATATAGAGAAAGTCAAAAATTCATGCTGACAAATCCTTAAATCATTGTTAAAATCAGAATAATAGAGTTTGAGAAAAACTGGCCCCCAAACAGTGTGAGGATATCAGGGCACGATCTATGCAAATCTGGTGGGTTTTTTTTTATAACAGGCTTTAAAAATGCCTATCACTGTATTTAAAATCACCTTACTAACAAGCAGTAATAGGACTTTTAGTGTTCATGCAGACAGCCTCAAGTGGACACTTAAGGAACTGCAGCTTTATTATCCAGCACAAGCTGAATAACAATAACACTGAAGCTTGGAATTGCCAAAGAACAGTCACAATAATACTTAAGAAGACATCTAGTACTGATTTGAACATTAAGTTTCATTTTTAAAAAATCAGGAATATTTCAGTCAAAGAGCCATTTTACCTTAAGACCATTAAGTAGAAAAAACAGGACTTTTTAAAGACATTTTATGACACCAAAATTTAATAATCTAAGTCAAGACTTTTTTAGGAACTCCTTGGAGCTCAGTGTTATTTGTGCCTGTAAATATCTAACCATAAATCCCAAAAGAGAGACTATTCAGTACCTGTCTGTGTCTGAGCCGTTCTTGGCGATTATCATTTTTAATTTTCCGAGTCCACCAACAGGTGCTCTGTCTGTGCCGGTGGTGAACTGAAGAAACAGTCTCTTCTGCTCCTCTCCAAATGAGTGAATTGTCTCCCAGAAATCTCTGTCAGCAGAAAAAAAGACCACTTCAGTTCAAACAGCTGATTTGCCGAACCAAACCTTTAAGTTTATAAAGATAAATAATGCAATCAGTCAGCTGAAAATTAAATCATACAAACTTTATTATTTGGCTATCTTTGCTGTATCCTCCGTCATATTCTGTCGACTTCTCGAGTGCTTCAAAGTCCAGTTTCTGTGAAATACAGAGAGAATTATGAATATTATATCAAATGCTGTTCACATAAAAAAAACAAAAAAGGTTTAGTTTTGCTGTCTTACCCTGCTTCCACAGATAAGCAGCTCTACTTCCTCTGGCCTAAACAAATACTTTAGCGGGGACTCATTTGTGACCATGAGGAAACCTTTCTTGAAGGCTTTGAATTGTGTCTCCACACTTTTATTCAACATGTACTCTGCATAAAGGTCCACAAACTCCTGTGAATTTAAGAGAGTAAACACAAAAACATGATGGCTTAATCCACGGCAAACCGATGCCTCAGCAAAAGCTTTGATAAACACATATCTTACAGGAATATTCATCACACATCATGTATTAAGTGAATCCTGCAGGGTGAAGTGATGCTCTAAAACAAGTTTTAACAGAAAAGTTATGCATGGGAAAATGTGAAAATCTCAAGAGGGAAAATTTAAGACTCCATATTCAGCTGTTCAAGGACAGAGATCATCAAAAAAAATTAACTTGTGTTTTTAAGGAACAGCAGCATGAAATTAATGCACAGGTAATTATGTACTTATTTCAAACCACTTTCATTTCCCATCACATTTCTAGCTGTTTGTGAGTTAATTAGCTGGTTTCAAAAGAATTAAGTTGACTGGTTAGTTGATTTTTTGGAAAGCTCACCTGTCTGTTCTCCTTGGTCACAGGGATCTGGTCTCCGTCCTCCTTTAAATCATATAACACAGGGTTTCCAAACAGGTCTGTGTGTGAGATCTGGAAGGTGAGCATCATGTCCTCTTTCACATCCTCCTGATACTCAAGAAGATTCTTCAGACTCTGATAAAGAGCCTGCAAGAGGACAGGAAGACATTTCTGCTGTTAGAAAAATACATTTCAGCTTACAACAGCAAACCCAGTCGATTACAAAAGCTCTCATCTGTCTTTAGGAATATAATTTCTGTTTCTTGTTGAATTATTTTCTTCAATTTCATCTGTTTCTGTTATGTCTATATGTCTATATATATATATATATATATATATATGTATATGCATATATACATATATCCTCCTGAGACCCAGGAAAAAAAAAGTGTTGTAATTTTGATTTTCTCTTGCTAAATCAAGTGTTGGGACAGTAAATAACATGTTTCATAGATATTTTTTTCTAAAGTTAACTTTATTTAAATTTTACAACATGTGCACTGTAGGGCACAACCGGACTTCAATGATATAATTCATAAAACATTAACCAGATAAAGCCAGCTATGGAGAAGCTTCAATACAGACTTTGAAAGTAGGATTATGAAAACAGATAGCTCTGCTGGAATCTTCCAGTAAAATGGAGTACCAGCTTCTCTCAAAAATATATAAACACAATTGCAAAACACAGCATCGATCTCAAAAACGGCTTTATCCAACATTAACAACTCAAAACACAAGAGTAACATTGGGTGATCTCATCTGCATCATCCTCTCCTGTCTCACCTATTCTTCCTTCACTCTCCTCTTCAGAAAGATCTATACCCAAAACCAGTGAAGTTGGCACGCCAGTAAATTGTAAATAAAAACAGAATACAATGATTTCCAAATCCCTTTCAACTTATATTCAATTGAATACACAGCAAAGACAAGATACTTAACGTTCAAACTGGTAAACTTTGTTATTTTTTGCAAATATTAGCTCATTTGGAATTTGATACCTGCAACATGTTTCAAAAAAGCTGGCACAAGTGTCAAAAAAGACTGAGAAAGTTGAGGAATGCTCAACAAACACTTATTTGGAACATCCCACAGGTGAACAGGCTAATTGGGAACAGGTGGGTGCAGTGATTGGGTATAAAAGAAGCTTCCCTGAAATGCTCAGTCATTCACAAACAAGGATGGGGCGAGGGTCACCACTTTGTGAACAAATGCGTGAGCAAACTGTCCAACAGTTTAAGAACAACATTTCTCAACCAGCTATTGCAAGGAATTTAGGGATTTCATCATCTACAGTCCGTAATATCATCAAAAGGTTCAGAGAATCTGGAGAAATTACTGCACGTAAGCGGCAAGGCCCAAAACCAACATTGACTGCCCGTGATCTTCGATCCCTCAGGCGGTACTGCATCACAAACCGGCATCACTGTGTAAAGGATATCACCACATGGGCTCAGGAACACTTCAGAAAACCACTGTCAGTAACTACAGTTCGTTGCTACATCTGTAAGTGCAAGTTAAAACTCTACTATGCAAAGCCAAAGCCATTTATCAACAACACCCAGAAACACCGCCGGCTTCGCTGGGCCCGAGCTCATCTAAGATGGACTGATGCAAAGTGGAAAAGTGTTCTGTGGTCTGATGAGTCCACATTTCAAAATGTTTTTGGAAACTGTGGTCGTCGTGTCCTCCGGACCAAAGAGGAAAAGAACCATCCGGACTGTTATAGGCGCAAAGTTCAAAGGCCAGCATCTGTGATGGTATGGGGGTGTATTAGTGCCCAAGGCATGGGTAACTTACACATCTGTGAAGGCACCATTAATGCTGAAAGGTACATACAGGTTTTGGAGCAACATATGTTGCCATCAAAGCAACGTCTTTTTCATGGACACTTATTTCTGCAAGATAATGTCAAGCCACATTCTGCATGTGTTACGGCAGCATGGCTTCAGAGTAAAAGAGTGCGGGTACTAGACTGGCCTGCCTGTAGTCCAGACCTGTCCCCCATTGAAAATGTGTGGCGCATTATGAAGCGTAAAATACAACAACAGAGACCCCGGACTGTTGAACAACTTAAGCTGTACATCAAGCAAGAATGGGAAAGAATTGCAGCCGAAAAGCTTCAAAAATTGGTCTCCTCAGTTCCCAAACGTTTACTGAGTGTTGTTAAAAAGAAAGCTGATGTAACACAGTGGTAAAAATCGCCCTGTCCCAACTTTTTTGCAACGTGTTGCTGCCATTAAATTCTAAGTTGATGATTATTTGCAAAAGAAAATAAAGTTTCTCAGTTCGAACATTAAATATCTTGTCTTTGCTGTGTATTCAATTGAATATAAGTTGAAAAGGATTTGCAAATCATTCTGCTGTTTTATTTACAATTTACACAACGTACAACTTGTTTTGGGTTTGGTTTCTGAATCTCCTCAATGATTCTGGTAAGAATCCTCTCACACTCTGTCATAGAGCTGTCTACTAAACAAATATGAAACAAACATGAAGTAAGTCCTGATGTGCACTACAGTACACATGAATTAATTAGTAATTTTCTCCCTGAAAAAAAAAAAATTCAGCTCTAAAAACTCACTCAAAATGCTCCTTAGATGTTAAATTATCATAAACCATCAAAGTATTGCGTTGAAAAACAATTTAGATATAAATATCATGCTTGCCTTTGCTCTTCCCATAAAATGTGCTTGTTGAGATGGATGCCATTTTGAAAAGACAGGAAAAAGAAACTTGTCATAGCCACACCCCTACACATGATGCATCATTGGAAAGCTTTGGTTGTCCTCTGTAAGGAACATCAGGACTCAACTGAGTGATTTTAAACTCTCAGAGAAATCAAGGAAAAACAAATGTGTACTACAGTGCACAAAAATGAATTGTCGGGTCTCAGGAGGATATATATATATATATATATATGTATATGTATATATACATATATATACATATACATATATATATAAATGTATATATATATATAAATGTATATATATATATAAAATATATATATATATAAAAATATATCTATACATATATAAAAAATATATATACATATATATATAAAAATATATCTATACATATATAAAAAATATCTATACATATATATATATATATATATATGTTTTTTCTTTTTCGTCATATATATATATTTTTTATTGCTCTTCTTTCCATATTCTGTTACATTTACTCTCTCTTTAGGAACATAATTTCTGTTTCTTGTTGAATCATTTTCTTCAATTTCATCTGTTTCTGTTATGTCTATATGTCTATATATATATATATATATCTATATCTATATCTATATCTATATCTATATCCATATATATATATATACATATATAAATATATGTATATATATAAAAATATATACATATAAATATGTCTATATGTATATATATATATATATATATATATATATATATATATATATATATATATATATATATATATATATCTTTTTATTGCTCTTCTTTCCATATTCTGTTACATTTACTCTCCTCCTGTTCTTACAACCTGACATTAAAGGGGACATGTCATACAAAAATCACATTTTGACAGATTTTGAATTAATTTTTGGGTATTTGGCCTTCCTCCCAGCCCGCAACATGGGAGTATAGAACAAAACCTGTTATTAGCAGGCTGCATAAATGTAAACTCATGGTATTTGGCAAACTGTTGAGTGTGCGGATATACTGTTGCGTAACAAGCATTTTCATTTGCATAAGACTACCTCTACCTGTGTACCCCCATCCCCCGGCTCAAAGGCTTCTTTGTGATGTGCTAGCATTCCTAGCTTTACTGTGAATGAGATATCAGCGTACACCATGTCTAGACCCAAAACCTCTAACTGCTCGGTTATTGACTGTGAATAGCAACATACAACTTCACATATAGGCTTCCATCCTCAGAGGACCAAAGGGCCCAGGGGATTAATTTTATTTTTGAAGGGAATGAGCAGCTACAGTCGGCTAAAAATTTTAAGTGTATAAAAACCATTTCACGTCCGACTACCTCTCCAACTTCAGTCAATTCACCACAGGACTGGCAGCTAGACTCTTCCTGAATCTGGGCTCAGTACCAACAATCTGTCACCAAACCTGATAATGGAAATATATTTCAATGCCGTGTAGTATTTATTTTGCTAATTGCTACAAGCTAATGCTAACAGCAGTGGGGGAGGGAATGAACCAGATGTAACTGCACAACATGTTCCTCGTGTTTAACATTCCTACATTAACAGTCCTTTACCCACCCTGCTAACCCTCTGCTTCATCTAAACTCCACTTCTAGCCAAAGAGCTCTGAGGTAGGCTAAGTTACGTCTGTGTCCCACTGTGTCAACTAGGCTGAGGTTAGCATGTTTAGCTGTAGCCTGTGATGTTTGAGGGAAACAAGCTTTGTTGTTATCTGGTAACCGTCATACATTTGGGGTTCGTGTGTGTTCAGGAGTGTAACGTAAGTCCCTGTTATATGTTACTGTAATGGCTGCCATTAAAATGAATTGAGATCTGACTATGAGGCAAACTGCGCTGCTCTGGCTCATTAGCATATGAAGGGGACCACCCTCGAAACCAGTCGTTCTGAACAGAGGGGTTATGAATGTGGCTGTGCTTCATTCATGTTTTTTTTGGACCAAAGCTATTAATGTTTTAGGTTATGTTAAGTTATGTCCATGTTAAATGGCTGAAAAGGAGCAAAATATGTCTCCTTTAAAATATACATTTTTTTACATGTTAAATAAATAGAAACAAAATGACAACTCTGCCTAAAAGTATTAATTAGACTCCTTGTTAATTTACAAAATCTATGCATTAATCTACAGAGCTATCTAAATCACTGAAGTGTTTTAATCAACCAACATTTAAAAATATCATTTTTTGTCTTAAAGTTAGTAGTAAAAACTGGGATACCCTAAGTGTCCTGCAAAGTACAACTACATTCAAAATCAATACAGAAATAAAGCTTTCATGTCTTTCAGTGAATTAAAACTCAAGAGGGAGTTACTGTACTGGGTGTGAGTCTGAAAGGTCCGAGGCAGTCCCTTTCTTGCCCATAAGTTTCCTGTAGACCACCATGGGGAAGTGAACGTCAAGGATACAGTTGTTGTAAATGGCAAGACCAAGAACGAGTCCAACAAGGGTGTACTGAGCTTCATTCTCCAATGAAGATGAGTTGAACCAAAACAGTTTGGTGTCATCGTCATAGGTGAACATTCCTGTTTAGAAAATCAAAAAGAGAAGGACAGAAAGACAGTAAAATAAGAGCTGTGTGCCAATTCCACACCTGTAAAATACATCTGGAGCCAAACTCATGAGCCAGTGATCTGGGAGATGAATTCATCTTGTCATATGTTGTCTACAAAAAAACAAGCACACAGGGCCAAAGTGCAAGATTCAAAGGAAAATGCAATGCCTCACCGATGTCGGGATTAAAAATTTCCTCTAAGACGAGCTGGAAGAACTCTTTTGAAACGCCTCCCTCATCGACTCCTTGTTCTCCTTCAAACTCCACAAACAGCTGTTTCTTCAGATCAGATGGATTCTCCATGGAGATCATCTCAAGCTGCAACACATGACGGGGGGGTGTAAGAATTACCAATTTGTAAATCCTGATAGGTGAAGGATTCTTAAATCTGAAAATTGTGTTGATTTAAGAGCGGAACAATTTAATAATTTGAAACTGGATTTGAATGTTTTTTTTATTAACAAAGAGACAAAGTGAAGCTTTTCGAGTCCGTTGCGTTGATATGATAATGACAAATTATTAGACTCCCATCAATACTGCTGTTGTAAAGATGTTTAACATTGATGTGGAGTATGTTGTATGAGGTTTAAACAGTGACAGGAATATTGTAAATAATGTAGGTGCTATATTTGTAATTATCTGAAAAGAAACAAGGACACAGGCCTGAATAAAGTTCTCTGATCATAAGCCCTTCTCTGCTAAACCACATTCGTGTATAAAGGTTGCTTGGTAATTAGTGTTGTTTTCACACTAATAAAAAGCATTTCATTTGAAACAATGATAATATAAACATTTCTTGAATAGCACAACATAGGCAGCTATTTTATTTCTTGTAAAATTAAGAAATAATATCAAAATTGTTTGGCTCAGATTTTGATGTTTTTCTTACAATCTGATTTGTTGATATTTCTGATTCATTTTATCCATTACTAATATATCTTTCTCAACTCCTTAGTTGTTGCACATCCTGTTTTTTTCAAGAGCATGATTTCTTGTTTTACAACTTATATAAAACCAGGTGACAGGCATTGATATGGATTTGCTCAGCTAAATGGCTAATGATATTAATTCTATAAACTGTTTGTACCACTTCTTGACAGGAACCAAGTCTTGATTCCTCTTCCAACAACACAGCTTGACTTAACAGTGGCAGTGCTTTTGAGGGTGGCAAAAGTAAATCATTCATTTTCTATACCCGACTATCCCTTTCGGGGTTGCGGGGGGCTGGAGCCTATCCCAGCTATCATCAGGCGAGAGGCGGGGTACACCCTGAACTGGTCGCCAGCCAATCGCAGGGCCACACAGAGAGACAGACAACCATTCACACTCACACTCATAAATAAGGGCAATTTAGAGTCACCAATCAACCTAATGAGCATGGTTTTGGTCTGTGGGAGGAAGCCGGAGTGCCCGGAGTGAACCCACGCATGCATGGGAAGAACATGCAAACTTCACACAGAAAGGCCCTCCCGACCCAGGAATTGAACCAGGGACCTTCTTGCTGTGAGGCAAGGGCTCTACCAGCTGCGCCACCGTGCCGCCCCTCAAAAAAAGTAAATCATAATATCTATAATGGTCTATGATGGTGAGTGACAATCCAATCAAAGGTACAACAGGATGGCTTAAAAGAATGTTGTGCATGTTGTTTTTGTCCTGCCTTTTGCAATTTGTTGATGGCTCTGTATTTTTGGCACTAGTATATGTAACCAAATCAACAAGCAACGCTAAGGAAGGACGAAATTGGTTCTCCAAAATGGAACAACAAATCACAAAAATGTGTTGTCTGGCCTTAGCATAAAGCAGACATCACTGTCAATTTAACACTGCAGGAGGCCTGGTGTTTGAGGTCTGTAGTCAGACCCCTGTCCTATTTTTAAGGGGTTTTAACTGATTTTATATTATTTTTTTCAATGTAGCAGGTTTGTGATGGGGTGGTCTTTTTTGATTGATACATTGATACGGTCTGATCTGTAAGATTAAGAAACATATCAGGCAGTAACTCACTCTGACGAGGGCGTCATCGATGATGTGATCTCTGCGCACTTTGAGCTTCAGGTACGGGTTTGGTTGCTGACCCTGCACCATGCTGTAGAGAGCGGTAAGGCGTCTCTCACTGTACATCCTGATGCGGTTGTCATAGTACAGTCCTTGGCTCTTTGTGATGACACTGAGGATAAACGGGCAGGTCTGGAAAGAAAACTTTGTTTCTGCATTGATTTTAAAGAAAGTGAAATCTTTGTCCATCTCCACCACTTCATTCAGAGACTCATTGATGAAGTCGTCAAAGGGAATGAGGGGGACTATGCTGTCCAGAGCTCTGACGCCCAGTTCTTTCTCCAGAGGATCCACCCTTGGACCCTTCCTGTAGAGCCGCTCCTCACCCAGCAGCTCATGCAGGGTGAGTTCATCGGACTCTGAGTCTTCCTCCTCCTCCTCGTTGTGCTCAACATCTACATCTCCACCTAAGAGACTTGCATAGAAGACGACTTTCAAGCACTGCGTCGCTGCCACCACTGTCTCATCATCATTTACCAAGTTTTCTCCGTCATATTCGTTACTGACGACGGTGAATGTGATGAGCTGCTGGAAGGCCTCCATCATGCGTCGTATGTGTGGGAGTTCATACCTGGACCACAGCTTCGTCAGCCTGGCGAGTGCAGTCACTGGTAGTTTGCTCATCGCTTTGCAAAATTGTGGAAATGCAACTTCGAGATACTCTGGGCTGTGGAGATTTGTATTCTCCATCACTATTACAAAGATATTCAGGTAATCTGGGTTTGTTTCATAAATGTCAAGATATTCAAGGTCCAGTTCCATGTTTGGAGTGAGGTAAATGATAGCATTCACAAGAGCAGCCTCCACCTGATCAATGGTTAGAAGTTTGTCATAGACTCTCCGTACAGCTTCAATGTCCACGCTAACGTCAAGAAAATCGTCCATGTTGGGAAGACTCTCTTCTGGTAAAGCGGTCGCACCCAAACTTTCTGGGTTTTGTTCACTTTGGCTCTCATTTTTGTCTAAATCTGTTGGTTTTAAAGAGCTTTCAGCAGCGTTGGGTTCGTCCTTTCGGAAGCTCTTCATTAAGGCTTCAGAATTGGAGAAAACTCTGCCAATGACCCGGACGAGAGCAGAGTAGTCTCCTTCCTCCTCACAGGAACTTAGGAGCATACAGACGGTGTTTTCTGTGAGGTAATGAACATCTAGAGCAGAATGATAACAGAAAAACAAAGAATCACTATACAGTAACGCTAATCACGATGCATTTTCAAATGTGGTACCAGCTCAACTCAGCCCGGCTTGACTCAGTTTCAGCGCAAGGCTCTTTTTTTTTACTTCAGTGTAAACTGAAAACAGGAGGAAATATTAGAGTTCTGTAAGGTCCTCTGTTAGAACCTAGTGTAGTATGATGTAAGGTGGACATTGAGTCACTTATCCTCAGTATGTGTCTTTTTGTCACAGAGAAGAGATGAGTTTTATTACACTGACAGTTGCCAGAAGTGAGAGACGTACTGCTACTAAAAGTACAGGGCAGTCTGGCAGTCCAACAGTTGCACAAAACCCTCAAGAACAGGGACTGTAAGACTTCACACTCATGACAGCTCAGGTGACCAGCGTTGGGGCCGACCCATTTCCAAACAGATCTTTGGACATGATGCAAGTCGTACATCACTTAGGAGTTACTTTATTCCAAAAATTAACACACTAATGGGAAAAATGCCCTATTTCACCTTCCTTTTGTTGCTGCAAGGAAAAAGGATAAAAGAAAGAAACTCTATATAGCTTGTGTTCTTAAGCATCGGTATAGTTTCTGTTTCTGTCCAATCAGTTGGCAGGAAAGCATCTAGCAGAAGATTCGCTATTGCCTGAGCGCACACTGGAAACAGTGATGAGGGTTAAACTGTCTCAATTTCACCATTTTGTTGATTTTTTTGTAAAAATCAATGTAAAATCTAAGTTACAATCTCTGTATTGTTTCAGGTGGATTAAAGGTTGAACAGAAAAAATAACCTTGCAGTGAGCTCAATCTGCCTGAGTTGAAGCCTTTTATCAGGCAGATCCATCTTGCACAGTTTTAAGCTGGAATGTTAGAGCCTGGTGTTCGTAGGCATTGACTCATCAGTATTCTGTATGGGTAGAGAGGCAAGAGCTATGAGTGTGTCTACAGGAAGGAGGGACTATGAGCCTGTAAACAATGGCTGCCTGTGAAAAGATTAGCTTGAATTCTGCCTGTTTTAGAGGTGGTTTATCAGAACTGAACAATATGTCTTCTAACACTGCAATGTAAATGCATCAGCCTGATTTAATGTCCATGATCAGACTGATCCATCTCACCAAGCTAAAACAACTATAAAGGCCTAAAGTAAGATGGCCCAATGTGAGACCTTTAAGGTTGGAAGAGGTGGGGGCTACAAGCAAGTGAAAAGGAGGAAGCGACTGCTCGTGCAGAGATTAGCATAGATGCTAACAGCTTCAGCAGCAGTCCTATCAGATCTGGATATTATTTATTTACAAGATTAATAACAAATCGTAAACTACAAACTTTTCTATCAAGAGGATATTTTCACAGAAACATGATTATTGAGCAAATCACAGGAAGTTTCTTAGTCTGTGCCATCATCTCATCTGACATAGAGACCGTCAAAACTGATGACAAATCTGCCTTACCTGAGCTGTAGGAAATGTGGATGACATGCAGGGTGAAGGATAAACACCTCAACCACCGATGGCGAAGATAAGAACCTTATAACTTGGGGCGCCTAATGAAACCACTAGGCTACCAGTGCTTCAGTCAGCAGTGTCTTCATGTTACATTTGAGTAGTGCTCTTTGAAGCTCGTCAGAGCTGTACCAAAAAACAACAGGTTTGGGGCACTGATTGCAGAAAGAACTGGACAAAACTAAGTGCTGTCGGGGGCTTTTGATTCCAGTCAGCGCTGCGACAACAGCCACTGTGTCAAAAACATTTTAAAAATAACTCAGGACCAACCTATTGACATCTGACCAGCAGCCTTGTAACCATGTCTGTCTTGTCGTAATTGTGCATGAGCAAAAATTAAATTGTGTGAGATTTAAAAGAATTCAACCAACGAGTGGACTGAAATACTTGTCAGGCCAGCTTCAAGTGAACTCTCAGGATCTGCAGTTACTGGCCCTTCTACATCAGCTTCAGTTCAAAACATGAGAGGTTGCCACCTGGTTTAGGCTTTGGTATCCTAACAACCATGTCAGTGCACCCCACGTACACATACTGTTCTCCTTTACAAGCGCGCAGGTTAAAATCCAGCCTGTGGCTCAAATCCCACATGTCGTTTCCTGCTCTAACTCTATCTCAAGTCCTATCAACAATAAACACATAAACAGACCCAAATAAACTACATAAAAATGTACCAAGTAGATCATGCAGACAGATAACAGGTTAAGTTGAGTTGGGTCGAGCTGGTACCTCATACTAGAAAAAAGCACCACCACAAATCCATAAGTGTCTGAATACGGTTCCTGATACCTGAGAAGTCCTCCTTGGTGGGGCTAATCTCTGCGTCGCTCATCTTTCTGTCCTTATCGTTGGCACTGGAGTCCTTCTTAGAGGAGAGAGGACTGCACAGTTTGGCATTGACCTTGAACAGCTCGAGCGCTTTGGCTGCTGCTGTATTGTTGTCCAGCGGTTGGAAATCAGGACACGAGGCGCAGAACTCGTTTGTGCAGGCGCCATTTCCACAGCCGTCAGTTAACTGGCGAAAGTAGCGCTCGATTAGATGCTTTGCAGCCGCTCTGTTCCTAGAGAACATTTAAACAGAGGAGTCAAACTAAAGACACAAAATCAAGAAAATTAAGAAAGAAAGCACAAGCACACATTTCCAAAGCACAGACATACATGTATATAATAAGAATTTTAATACATAGATACACAGAGCTGCGCTACCTCTTTATTTTGATGGAGTTCATGCTCTAGGTTACGATAACATCTCAGAAAATTTGATTACCAAGCTAAAGTCCACAAAGGTTTTAGTGTAGTCTTTACCCCATAACTTCTGCCAGAACTTTAGCATGAATGGTAAAAAGGGCTGACCACATGTTTCATGTAAATCTTGCTTTACCACATTGGAAAAGTTGTTTTTAATTTACTGCATTAAATTCAGGCCGTACTGTAGCAATGTGTTTGTTGCAAAGGCCCTTCGCGCAATAATGATAAAATTGTGATTAATTGTACAACCTAACTTTCCTTTCACACTTTATCTGCTAAAATTATGACATTTACCAAAAGTTAAGTGTTTTTTCTATTTCTTGGTGCAATGAAATTTTGTCATTTTGTGTGATTTTGTGTTTAGAGGAAGTGCAACAAGCCTGACACTCCAAGTGTGTGTCTCAGTAAGCCCCAGTAGATCCAGCTCCAAAGACAGAAGTGACTTTCAGTTTCTTACATACACACAAGGAAGTTAACATTTAAAGTAAGCAAAGTAACATATCTTACAACTGAATCTAAAGTATTGTTTCAACACGATATCATCAAGCCACAATTATTTTTATTACTGGAAATAAAGTAATGGGTGTGACCTTTAAAAACCTGTCTGAACAGAAGTGTCCTGCTAACGTGTTGGACTGCATTCATGTAGTGCTTTAAAACCAAAAGGAAATGGGCTGTGGAGGGTGGAGAGAGGGAATTTTGAGTCCCATGAAAAGAAGCTCCTCTCATTCACAGAAACAGTGGTGAAAACACAGCAGGCACTGCATGGCCACAAAATAAACATGCAGAGGAAATTTCCTCTGATTGAAGCAGGAGTTGAAACACCTCCACCTGCACGTACATTAGTCTAAACAGGGTTCCCACTCTTTTTTAGAAATAATTTTCCAGGACTTTTCCAGGATGTTTCCAGGACATTTTCCCCCTGTTACAATATTGGTTTGGGGTGGGCAATTATCAGGTTAATCTAGACTTTGACAAAAAAAGATATAAAGGTTTAAGACCAAGGTAGCTGGACAGAATCATAATGAACTTAAAATTCATTGATTTCTAACTATCAGGCACGAACATGTCTGCTGGCTATCTTCATAGTCTGGCTTTTATGTAGCGTATTACTGTTTTAATTTTATACTTATTGTTTTATCTTTATTTACTCTGCTTTTTTATGAGCATATTTTGTTGATTTACTGTTTGAGTAACTTAAATTTTATTTTGCGATTTTCTATATATCTTTTGTCAACATTGTTTTGAGTCTTTACATTTTATTCTACATTTTTACTTCATTGTTTGATTTTTCTTCACTAACAAAGAAGAAGGAAGCTAAATACATTTCCAGGACAATTCAAGCTTTTCCAGGACATTTTACTTTTTTCCTCATTTTCCATATGTTTTCCATGACTGGAAAATTGGTCAATCATTCTCCAGGTTTTCCAGGACAAGTGGGAACCCTGTTAGAGTTCACAGCTGAGGGAAGGTCCAGAAGGTAGACTGACTTACATTCGGCTGGATTCAGGATCCTCCTGCAGGCCCAGTTTACAGTCCTCTGAAAGAAAATATTAGAAATAACCTTTTTAAAGTTCCTCTTCCCAACATTCAAAGTTCCTGACATGATGTAACTTGAAAGCTTTATGTGATCAGAATGAAGAAATGAAATTATTTTGTCTTTATTCTTGACACCTCTCTCTCTTTGCACGGTTATAATGCTGAACATTGATCTTTAGTTTCCTTACTTGACTTTCTCACAGACACTAAGAGTGTTTTTATTTTCTGAATGCATTGTTAGATGTTGCAACATCACTGTAACTTTCACAGCAGCAAGATTTATCAGATGTCATGTCAGCAGTCAGGCTGCTGGTAAACAGTCCATCTGGAATGTCAGGTTATTATTGATGGGTTGAGTGAGCTCCAAAAATTTTGTTTTACTTTCAGTATCGTCAAATGTCTTACATATGTCAAATCAGAACAGTATTTCTTTTCCGTTTAACTCCTTCCACTTCCAGTGTTTGACGTATTTTTAAAATTAACGTTTATGCTTCTTCTGTTTATTTTTGACATTAATGCTGAGAGGACAACCAGCATATATATGTGTGTGTATATATATATATATATATATATATATATATATGTGTATATATATATATATATATATATATGTGTATATATATATATATATATATATATATATATATATATATATATATATATATATATAAATATATATGTGTATATATATATATGTGAGGATGTGTGTATATATAGATATATAGTATATATATATATATATATAGATATATATAGATATATATATATATATACATACATATATATATATATATATATATATATATATATATATATATATATATATATATATTTATAAATATGTGTGTGTGTGTATGAGACAGTCTTTTTACTTGCTGCCAGAAGTATATGAGCAAGTTTCTTATGGTTATTACTCCATCTAATTACTTGGATATCACCCATGTAAATAGTCTCACATCTGAGAGGAGTATTACCACTAAATACATTGTTAACATGCTTGTGTATTTCATGTCAGTAGGTGACAAGAACCTGGCAGCTCCAGAAAATGTGGAAGTGGTTGGCATGGTCTTCCCCTCTGAGCCTCCAATGACTGCTGCCTACTAACAAATTATGCTTCTTACTGTCGAGTAATAACAGGCGTACTATATGTTGACAGTACAATTCACGCCACATGGATGAACGAGTTGTGTGGCACATGTTCTTTGCCAGCTCTCGTCTAAGATGTTAAAATTACCATCTTTCTCTCATTTCTCTCATTAAAATTGCTTTGAGTGGGATTTTTTCCGCCGAACGATTTTCAATCTTGTTCTACCTAGGGGTGGGCGACATGGCAAAAATATCATATCACGATTTCTTAAAAATAAAATCACGATCACGATTTTATTTTTCTATTTTTCTAGACTAATTTGCATGTTTAACCATTTCTTTCCTATGTTTAACATATAAAACATGTAAAACCCTAAAAGAAAAAATGACAATTAAAGCCAAAGAAACTTTCTGAACAGGTTTTAATTCAAATAGTGCAGTTTTTATAAAAATGTGCAATAAATGTAAACATAAAAGCTAATGAACAGCAATATCAACATTATCTCTTAAAGTGCAACAATTTAGAACAAATGTTATCTAACTGCAATGTCTCTAATCTGAGTGAATAATACAGCTGCTTTAGAACAGATTTTTGTTCAGACATCTTCAAGCTTTCATCTCC